>VXBR01011332.1:1391552-1518289 GCA_013400215.1 Cisticola juncidis
TTCCATTGCTATGGAAACAGAGCAAAGCAAAGGGTAAATATACAGACAATGGCTAAAGACAATTTTCATTTTCATCCCCGCTTAAATGTCACAGGTTTTTAGCGCGCCGCCGCTGTAACCGGAGCCGCCATCTGCAGCCCGGCGAGCGAGCTGGTCCCCGCAGCCGGAGGAGTACAAGTCCTTCATTATTGCCAAGTGGGATCAGAGCACGTAGGTCTGTTTAGACACTGCGAAGCATTGTAAGAGGGCTCTCTTCAGGGACAGCCATAAAAGCCTCCTTCTTCCTCCCGTTAGAAAAGAGCAGCTGTATTCTCCTTACGTGGAGCCCTCCGAAGGTTGCCTGTCTGCGCTGCGAGGGTTTGGGGTCAGCGCAGAAAGCAGCCCTGGTTCCACGGTCTGAGCAGGGCTCCCGGGGCAGGGCTGTGCTGTGGGTGGGAGCTGCGCTCACCCTGTGCTCGGGGCTCGGCAGAACTGCTGGGGAAGGTTTCTGAGGTTCGTACTGCTTGTCTGACAAATATTTTGGCAACTCTAAACTAACTTTACAGTATCATCCTGAGCAGTCTTATAGATTAGGGCATTTCAGGCTATTAATTACCTGTTAATGGCCACTCCCAACACCTTTGACATTAAATTAAAACCATAACCATTGCTTGTTAAACAGGAGAGATAGGCGGCTTTACAGTGCCAGCACTCCCTAATTTTGTATCTGGGGCTCAGCCTATTGTTCCCTCTTCAAAGCCAGTGACAATGTGCTCAATCAGCGATATAAATAAACAGGACTGAATTGGTTACTTTATAGGTACACGAGTGCCTCATTAATTGCTGAGTGTTCCAGATGTGAACAGGGTGCTCTAAACTGTTTACCAGCTGGTTCTTGGAAATGAGACTTCCTGGATGACTTTCCTGTTGAGATATGCTGCCCCTCCTTGTAATTCCCGTGGTGGTTCCTTCTTCCCGGCAAGACCAAACTCCCCATTCACACACGAGATCTTTGCTGGCGCTGCCACCGGAGCTGCTAGCAGAGCTCTGGAAGATATTGATTGCTCTCTGCAGTTTCCCAGCGTAAGCCTGCTCATGACACACACAGCATCCAGGAATGTGAGCCACCCTGTCTGTGGCAGGGCAAACCCCCGGAGCACGTGGACTGCTCGGCTGCATCTGGAGCTGGGGTGACCTTCCTGAAAGGACAGATTGGCTTCGAGTCAGGCTGGGAGTCAACATTCTGCTGGATTTCTGTTAATTGTATTAATTGCAGCACTCTCTGCTTGGCACTGCTTTACTTGGAAACCTGTGAGTGCTCACAGACAGAAATCTTGGCATGTGAAGGCCTCATCTTTTGGTTGGATTTGAGAAGGGGGAGGAAGAGGACAGGAGGGACCGACCAGCTGGGCTCCTTTCAGCGCAGTCAGGAAATTCAGAGTTGCTTCTGCTGCATTCCAGTACCACAGTGCTGTGTTTCACAGGCTTCTTGCTGCTAATTAAATATTTAACATACGTGTGAAGTAAGACAAGGGGAGCGAGGGAAAAACTAACAATCCACATGTGACAGTACATTGAAAAGCAATCTTGTATTGGCATGGAGAGGAACTAGAATGTTTAAGAAGTCTTTTTGTCTTCGAAACCTTATATGGTTCTGCATTCATTTGCAAGGGTGCATTTTAGAGACACAGAGAGCAAAGATGATGCCTTGTGTCAACATCCCTCATACACTGTATTTGTATGAACGTGAGGCACATTCTGACTATGACTTACCATAATACACAACAGTCGGGCCAAGGGCCTTCTTCATTTATGGTTTCCTGGTATGAAAAGCATACAGTTACTAGCAGATGTTCCCAGAAGGAAAAATCATATGGAAAATTACTGCAAAAATAGTCTCTGGATTAAATGACCTGATCAGTTCCCCTGTGCTGTGTCGGGAGATGGCCTTTTTTCCTACGCAGACTCACTTATGAATTATAGGAAATAAATAAAAGGATATTATGCTATCAAGGCATAAAAATTTCTCTCCAACTTCATAAAGAGTTTAGGAGAATATCCAGGAGCTATATTTGCAATTAATATTAATATCAATTGATTTTAATACCTCAACATAGAAACAGAAATCTTTATTGTAGTCTGTTGCATGGGCTTTTGTTTGTGTTGGGTTTGTTTTCTCCGAAAATTGTATAACAGTATTTAGAAGGATTTAAAAAAATAAAAGAAAAAAATTTAGCATCGCTCTCCTGGTTCTATACAAGTTGAATGCCTGGTAAAATACCAGATGAGCCCAGCTGTTTCAAAGCACTTTAATTCACTTTTGACCAAGACACTCATATCTTCATTGCATATACTGAATGAATGCAAGAGTTGAATTTAACAGGGTCAGACTGATGTTCCCTTATGCCTCAGGGAATCTTTGTCTAATTGTGTATAGACCATGACAGCAGGCTCTTTAGGTATTTGTTTAAATCTCTCATATGAAATGTCCCTCTCTCCCTCAAACAAATAAATCTCTGATTTTAGGGCATAAAAATATATGTCTGTAGATTAAACCCTGGTTTCCTGGTAAAACAAACCATGCATAAACCTCAGAAAGATTTTGGTAAGTAGTTGAAATCTTTCAAATAAAGAACTGAAGTGAACAAAATCCCTGGGTAACGTAAACTGAGCTCTCTGGAGGTCATTAGAACAGGGGCTTCCTGTAGGAGAGGGCTTGAGCAGTGCTCCCAAGACCTCTGCAAACTCATTCATGCAAAGGCAAAAAGTCTCTCCTTCAAAATGCTCCTCACTTTTCATCTCCTTACTTTTATCTGGAGCCGTGACAACATGGAAACTTAAAACTGTTGAAAACAGAGCACTTGTGCCTGAATGGAAAAGAAAAAAAAAGAAAAAGAAGACATATCTCTCCATTTGACTTGGCTGAGGCTTCTGGAAGACATTTGACCATCGTGGACACATTCACTCTGTAGTATTTCTCTTAGCTCAGTCATTGCCATACCAGCATCTCATTGTGCCATTTGCAAAGCTGTACTGCAGTGCCTAATGGCTTTCATCTATTTCAAGATATTTTTCAACACCCTTAATTCTTCTAGATTCTTTGGAAGCAGTCATTTGAATGATTGCTCAAGACAAGCAATCATCCAAATGATTGAGTAGATAGTATCTATTGGTAGATGATGAGTATCTATTGGTAGATAGAGCTACCAGTTCACCTTGGTTCTACTCCATTCCATATTGCTAGGTCGTTTTTTTTCTCACTGAAATGACTACATCCTAAGGAATTACCATGCCTTTTCAGGATAGCACTGCTGTGTTGATCTGGAGTTTTCCCCCTTTAGGAATGCAGGGCTTAAAGGGTGCTGTTTTTGGTACATGCCTTCCCTTTCCCTGGCTCTTCCCAAGCAATTAGGTTTGTAAAGAGCTTTTCTTTTTTAATTTATTCATTTTGTTTGCATCGACATTTATTTTGGACTCTGTTGCCATGGCAAGTTAAAATGGATGATTCCTTCAGTAGCCTGTCAGTTTGTTTCCAAAAATTTGTCTCTGTTTCTACAAAGTAATTATTTTTGCTGGCATCCATCTCCTTTCACTAGTTTTCAGATGGACTTGATATCTCTTTCAGCATGAGGGCTTTAGAATTCCTGCCATTGCAAGATTTTTGTTGTTGCTACTTTTGCCTTTCATCTGGTGAACATCCTCACAAACCTCCAAAATCTTGCACTCCCCAAACAACACTCTTGTGTTTCCTGCTTTTGGAATCATGGCTCCATAAATGGCAGTTTCCAAGACGGTTTTTGTCACTTTTGATATTTTCTTGTCTAAGGAATATATCAGCTACCAAAGAGTGTCTATGAGAAATTGAAATTAGCATTCTCTCAGAAATTGTTGCAGATGGTGGCCCTTGTACCATAACAAAGCACCCACCTTTTTGAGGACCAAACTGGTAGCAGTTTCCTTCAGTTCTAATTTTCATTAATTATTAACATTATTAACAACATGCTACCAAAAATATATATCTTCATAGATAAAACCTATATGGATAAAAAGGCAATATTTCCTTTCTCTTGCAGCATTGACCTGTCTTTCCTCACTCAGCAAAGCTCTCCCATATAATTCACAAGCTTTGCTGACTGCATAAGGGTGACCCCTCATTTTGGGGTGTTTGGAAAGGCTTTTTGTGCACTGCCTTGTTAGAGTCATTCTTTTGCTCATTGAAATCTTAAGCCTCTCAGTGTCTGTAATTTTGAAATACCAGCAGGCTCAGCCACATATGATGACACACAGACTGAATATTAATCAGCATTTTTTTCGGTCCAAAGTGATTTATGGCTGCTTTGCCATGTGCATCTGCCACACTGCACTGGAGGCAGTTTGCTTTTAAGCCCATTGATAAAATTGCTCAGGACAATGACAGTGACAATCAGCTCTTAAGAGCTACATCTATTTTAAAAAACCCAAATAATGCCAGTGAAAACTCCCAGGCACTGGAGGCTGACAGTCTCTACAACTAAATTCAACATTTAACTCACCAAGAGGAACACAGTGGCTCTGACAGGTCCCCCCTGGCTGTCAGTCCTGCCTCTCTGAGTTAACCTCTGCCCTTCCTCCCTCGACCGTGGCTGATCCTCAGCCCAGCACCGCTCTGTCCTCCCTGCAGCCACCCCAGCCTGTGTTCACCACACAGCAAAAATTTAACACCCATCCTGCTGAAAGCAGCCCGCTGATTTCAGAGAGAGCAGGGTGTTGCCAAAGCAGTTTGATTATTCACTTCAAGTAATATTTTTATTTTTTAACAAAGGTGTTTACTTTTCAGACAAAGACCATTGGCTAAGCCATGGCAACGAGAGTGTCTGTGTAGCCAGCAAACTCTTATTATGTGGGTGGGTGGTTTGGATGGTCTTGAATACATAATTAAATTTGTTTTTCCTTTCAGCTCCCTGTGGTGTGTTATTTTTTTATATTAAGAGTTATCCCATCTTGAAGACTACTGTTTTTTATTATTAAAAGGACAGTTTAAATGCACTTAGTAAAACCAAGTCTCTTTCCTTTTATGTCTCAATCTTTTTCCAGCTAAAGAAGTCTTTAGGCGCCTATGATCGGCTTCTGCAGTCAAAAATGTTTCTCTAAACATTTTCTAAAGGTCTAGAAGCCTTTTACACTTAATGCAATAAGGTCCTCATTTCCTGATCCTTAAAATATTCAGCATCAGCTTGTGTGCTTTATACTGGGTCGGCAAAATTGAGGCTATGGAGTGTTTCCCCTGCTGTAGAGGAAAGAAGCTCCTACATACTCCTGGTACAGGTAAAAGGCAACAGCACATAAATAAGTGAGCAATACTGCAATAAGCTGAACTTCTGCAGTCCCAGTGGGATGCAATACTGACTCTGAACCTTTTGTTTGTCATGTTTGTCAGCATGAGTGGACCCCATCAGTTCTGGCAGTGACAGCCCAGTGGGCTTTGTGGGAATTATGAAGTCTTTCAAATTGGGTAGGTAACTTAAAAGAGGGTAGAAATTCTTCAAGAACAAGTGTGATAGGAACAGTTTGAGGTGAGGATCAAACTGACAAATGCAGGGCTGGAGCAATTAGCAGTGAAAGAGTACAGCAAAGTGAATTTGGAGATTATGATAGAGCTAAAATAAAATAATAATACAAAATATCATTTTCTTGTGAACCAAAACCATTATTTTCTATTTCTTTCTGTTTGTTGCCTAGTTTTCATTAGAATCACAGGATGTTTTGAGTTGGAAAAGACTTTCAAAGGTCATCTAGTGTACCCCCACCCTGCCTTGCACTAGACCACGTTGCTCAGAGCCCCATGCAGCCTGGTCTAGAACAAATGACAGAGCATCCACAACTTCCCTGAACAACCTCTTCCAGTGTCTCACCAACCTCACAGCTTCATGTACAGCATAAACCTACCCTCTTTCAGTTTAAAACCATTACCCTTTGTCCTGTCACAACAGGCCTTGGTAAATGCTTGTCTCTGCCTTTCATATCAGCCCCCTTTATACACTGAAAGTTTGCAGTAAGGTCTCCCCAGAGCCCTCTCTTCTCCAGGCTGAGCAACCCACATCCCTCAGCATTTCTTCATCAGGGAGGTGTTTCAGGAGTGTTAGGAGAGTCATGGCAAGGTTCAGATAATGCAGCTAAGCTGGCAAAGGTCAGGCCTGGTGCCCCAGTGATAAGGGAGGAAAAGCACATATATGGAAAGTCTGAAGAAACTGGGTACCTAAAAAAAGAAGATTGAGGAGAACATGGCATTCTTCTTTTATGTCAAAATTGCCGCAGGGGGGACAGGAAACCATTGTGTTCCATGTTCAGTAGGGGAGAGGATAAGTCTGTTCATAACTAAAGGCTTTGTATTGGAAAGAAAAATCTTTACCTGTATAAGGGCTCTATAACACTGGCTGGCAAGTTATGTGTGAAAAACCTTTCACTGAATGTTTTCAAGAATGGGGAGATGACCCTCTACTGAGGAGGATTTAGTCTGCTTGATCCTGCCTCAGTGTAGGTTATTGGGCTACGGATTTTGGTGTGTGTTTCTTTTTAGCTACAAAGTTCTGTAATGTACACTCTCCTTGCACAATCTGGGAGAAATTAGAGTTGAGTCCAAACAATCAGGCTGGGACTGATACTTGTGTCTAGATGAAACAACCCAAATATGAAGGCGGAAATTCAACTAAGTAGCTACTATTAAAATGGACTATAAATAAATTGCCTAGAGTTTGAGACAGTTACATTACTGTGGGAAACCATGAAAGAAGGGTTATTTTTAACTTTCATGTTGGTTTTTTTATGGCAGTTGATCTGGTGATTTATTGAAACACATTTGTAATCATTTCACTAATATACATGGCATGATGAAAAATGCCGTGTTTAATGAGTTTTATGTGATTCATAACAAACTGCAGACAGTAAAAGCATGATGACATTTTTAAATTCTACAGGACAGGAAAAAAAATTAATTTTAAAAGCAGGAAACTAAATTCTGAGAAGTGTTCCCTCTTTAATTTGCCATTAAATCCAGGGAGAAGTGAAAAATTTAAAAAGTTCCCCAATTAAATGCTAGTCTATTGAGTTAATAATACAAGGAACTGAAAGTCAGTTGGGATAAAACAAAACCATGCAACTGTCTGGAATCTGTTGTTCACTGTCTTTTGGTCTTTGCCAAACATGCTTTTACTTAAAATTGCTTCTCACATAACCAAATAATGTTATAACAGAAAGGAATAAAGTCAGCAAATGTAATGTTCTCTTTCTGGAATGTCATATTATTCTGTAAGAAGCATTTAATTTAAATTCTAAGAGCTAGTTACAGTTGTTTAAAAAACAGAATTAATTTTGCCTTTGCACTCAGAGTCTTTCCCCATTTTGGTCCCAGCTATAAGTCTACCCAACTAACTCAGCTAATTGCCCAGTGTTTTGCTAATCTCCATTAAAATGGCTCAATACTCAGATAAAAATAGATACCAAATGGGCAACCCTTTTAAAGTTTGGAGGTTTTCTTCTTTACATGCTGAAGAGTAGGCTTTTGAACTTTTCCAAGTAAGAAGAAAAGAAGCTTGAATCTCTAGTGACTAGCTTACTATAGCTTTAATTCAAATCTGGATCTCCCATTAAGGTCATCTCTGTAGTGGTTTGAAGTTTTCCTTTCGTTAACCTCTGCATTGAACTGAATATTCCTCAGATTCCCTAATTAGTTACAGTTGGAGCTTTAGAGACTTTCAAGACTTTCCTCTTTGAGCAAAGAAGAAAAAGGTTCAAACAATGGTCAGGAAGCCCTAAAACCTCTTATCTCTCAGCAGTTCGATTAGACAAGAAGAGTACTGTCTTGATGGATTGAAAGTGCTCTGTACCAGATAAGAACAAGAAAGATAAAAACACTAGGATTTTTTTATTTTTTTTTACAGAAGAAAGGACTGCTTTCCTTTTAAGCACTATCTTTTCTTCTTTCATTTGCACATTGTAGGAAAACCAGAATGGGTTTGTATTTAATATTTATACTTACACACTCATTGTGCCTCAATTCTTTAAAAGACACAACAGAACGATATAGGATTAAATAATTGACAAAGCAGTCAAAGCTTCCTAAGTGCCTTATTGTTGTGCAGCCTTAGTGATGCTGGAAAAGAAGATAGAAAAGGTGATGGTATAGAAATACGCAAAAAAATACAGTTGTTCAATGTATTCACATTTAGATAGCAATAAAAAGTAAATATAGATGTAAGAAAGACACTGGCTGACCTGGAAGATGGTTGTGCAAATATTCTATTTGTTTTTCTCCATTCAGTGGGCTGATTGTTGCTTTTCTGCCAGTTGCTTTCCATTAATGACTTTGGTTCTGAAAGGCCTTAGAAGGAAATTGTTTACAGATATTTTCCTTTGCTCTGACAGAAATATGAAGCCATTTTCAATCAGCTTCCTCCTGTTCTGCATTTGGCCCAGCCATTTCCCCATTTAAGTCAATCAGGACCTAGCCATCCACTTAAACTGGAGCAGATGAAGTTCTTTACCTAGCAGTGGCTAAAGAGCCAGGGAGATGAATGTTTTCTATAAGCAAAAGGATATTTTAATAGCTGAGCTTTTTTTTTCTAGTTGATTTAACTATGTCTTCTTGTGCCAATATAGAGAAAGAGACCTCCTTTTAAGGACCCTCAGGGCTTCATTTGTTCTCAGGTGGACTCTGCATTAAACAGTTCCACTCACAATTTTCCTAAGACCTCACAGTCATAATCCAATGTATATAATTTAAAAGGCAAAATCATCCTGATACAGCATAGAAAGCTTTTGGCTGTATGGGTTTTTTGGTTTGCTTAGTGTTTTTTTGTTGGGGTTTTTTGTTTGTTTTCTTTTTTTCCCTCTGGTCACTGTTTAAGAGCTGCTCTCTAGAGACCTCTTGTAGCTTTTATGGGAATCTATTTATCATTACATGATGTTAATTCAAATTTTTTCATTGAACCTACATACTTCTTGCCTCTACATTTATATTTGCACAGATTTATGATGCTGTGAAGTTCAGAAACTTGGGCAATCTGGAGCAGATTATGTTTGGGCCAAAGCAGCAGATTGCAGCCATCCTTTCTAGTACCTTTCCTATAACTTCACACAAACTAACTGAAACAGCTGAGGTGGTCTGGGATCCATAATATCAAACTATTTACACATGAACAAAGTTAACTTGAGAACTCACAAAGATTTAGAGGAAATGAACTAAACTGTAAGTTTCATTTTATAATCACATCTTCATTACATTTCACTTAGCTACTGCTGGCTTTTGATGAATCCTGTGCAGGAGCTGGTTTGCATTGCATGCCTTTCTTGCTAGCAGAAAAGTACAGAAATCATCAAAACTTTTCAGTAGAAGTCTGGGTCTACAGGGAGAGTCAGCAATCAGTGGCAAGACTCCCCCATGCTTCAGCAGAGTGAAGTCTTTGTGCTGTGATGCTGCCCGCAGGCAGTTCCAACAACAAAACAAAAATAATGCTTTGGCTATTGAGACATGGGGAGGAAGAGCTGGAGAAGATTTCTGTAGGGTGGTGGAAGACAAGCAACAGCAATGAAGATGAGGAGGCAAAAGAGCTAAAGAAAAGGAGGAGTCAGAGCATGGAGCAGAGGCTACAGGACAGTTGTGAGAAGAGGCAGGGGTGTGGAAAATTGAGGGTGGAATTGAAACGAGTGGAGTTGCTTTTCAGATCAAAGAAGGGAGTATATTTTAAATTGGCTCCTTCAAGGAAATGACTGTGGTGTGATGAGTGAACTGAGAGGGTTAAAAGCCTTCAGACAGAAAACAGGCATAAAAAACCTTATGCTGTATTTAGGTCCAAATCAGCCCAGCCAGAACAGTTCATCCCACCTCTGGCTTGTTCCCAAGGAACTTTTTCCTTCATGACTCTCACAGATGGACTGGGGTTGTACCACGAGCAGTTGAGCAGTACAATCCATAGGACAGTGTCTGAGGACCTCTTTCCTTAGGACCCCACAGCCTATGACACATGGTCCATCACATCTGGACCAAAATGTTGGCTTCTCATACAAAGAGGTGAGAGAAGAGTGGGACTGAGGGCCCAAATGTCTGTAAGAAATAACACCTGCATGCAGCGAGTGAAATAGATGATCTTGAAGAGATGATGTGGTTCTCTGCATGCTGCTGTGAAGTTTCCTGCAGCAGCAACAAACACCACAGCACCTCAGTGGTCTTTGAATTCAGACATTTAGGTTGTGACTGTCCTACTGAGTGACACATTCTTGAGACTGTCCCTGGGCATTGAGGCCAGCTGGTGTGCAATGACTTGCACATGTACTTTTCCATCTTCCAAACCTAGAGATGAGCTTACAAAAGGCAGACAAAGAGATTCTCCTGATGGCCAAAGCAAAAACAAATCTGCACCCAGACTGGGTCAGCAGTGCTCCCAGACATGTGCTAGCTCCTCTGATTTTTTCTCATCTTGGAAAAAGCTAATTAGTTAGGTCAAACCTTGCCACAAACTAGTCTACTGGCTGAACAGCACAGATGGGTGAATCACTAAGACAAAGAACACTGGTTTGTGTATTTAACTCAGCATTATGGTAACATTAATGCTGTTTTTCTGTGAGTTACTCATATTGATTACTCTGAGAAGGATCATTCTTTCTTAAAACAATATCTCAGGTTATTTTAAGTATTTGTAACTCCAGTAGCAATAGGAGTCTGGGAATCTTTTTGCACCTCGGGATATGGTGATCCCACACCACAGTGTGAAAAACAAGCATATTTCCAAAGGCCATGGAGGGAATTTTACGAGTCATGTTCTCCAAACCTGGACTCCTTTGCAGGACCCAAGGCTGCAGAGCTCGACCCAGACAAGCTCTTTACTGAAGCCACCAGGAGGCACATGCTCTTGGATCTGTGTGTGGTAGACCTGCAAGGTCACCAGGATGCAGCAATCAGCTTAGAAGGTGGCTTCAGAAACAGAGATTCCTGATCATTTCCATCAAGTGCCAGAAAAATCCCAGGTTTAGCATGTCCCCGTTCTCACAGCTGGAGAGTTGGCAATTGCCTTCCTTCCTTGGCTGCTACCCAACACTGAGTCAGTTAGGGAACTAAGAAATATCACTTCACTTGCACTCCTGTTGCTGCCTTTCCATTCACAAATGTAAAAACATCCTTGATTTTTTCTGACAAAAATGTAAACAAGGAGACTAGCCAGCCCAGGGGATCTGTAATAGGATATAGAGCCTTTCACCTCTGTCTTATGAACAGAACATCATACCCCTCTGATGCACTGTTTGTGGCTTGTGAGAAGAGAGCTGGTGGTCTGAGCCCCAGGGTCATGTGTCTGCTTCAGGAAGCCACAGGATTTGGGACTGATTAGCCTCTTTGTCAGCAGCCCCCAGAGAGGGGCTGGTGATGAACTGGTACCTCCTGGGCAGAGATAAAACACTGATTGTACAAGGGAAATGGTCTCAGTGGTGCTGAGCTTGCTTTTGTCCCTTGACTAGCAGCCAGTCTTTGGCCATGGCCTGTAGGACATGAGCATGCATTTACCTACAATACTGTAATGAAAGCACTGTAAGTCATACAAAAGTATTTTTGGGACTCAGATATGCAATGCTGTATCTGGCAATGTTGTTTTGGTGAGTAAAAAAGGAGCTTTAATGAAATGGATGCCAAAATCTGATATTACATCACCTGGCTCTGAACAGTCCCTCAGTGTCTCTGACTGCAGCACCTACAGACCTGCTGGCTGTCCCTGCTGGCTGTCCCTGCTGGCTGTCCCTGCTGGCTGTCCCTGTCCCCAGCTGAGGGAATCCAGCCTCACATCTCTGCAGCAGGAGGGATGTGTGTCTGACCTCTGCAAGCAGCAGGGCCAGCCCCTCCCACGTTCCCCAGAAGGAATACTCCTCAGCATTTCTGGTCTAGGGCTCTGAGGCTTAATCCACCAGCTAAGGCTGTATCCATCATCTGTGAAGGGAAATTCCCAAACTTAGCAATATTAGTAGGTTTTGTGGGACCACTTTGCTTACAGCTGTTGAGTACATGAATAATAGCTGCAAACTCTTCTCTTTGTGTTATTCTGTTAAAATACAGTCCTCACATTGCTGTTGGTGCACCAATGTGTGGGAATACTCCTGAGTTCTGCCCTGTCTTCAGAATGCTTCCAACTTGGGTACAGCTGAGCTGAATTTTGTTGGATTCTGGGATGCTGTACAAGTAAATATCTAAATTTAAACTTGATGTGTGACTGATTATTTATAGCTGGGTTTATCCACACTGGGCTCTTAGTGCCTCTTGACATAGGCAAATGCAATAAATTAGGGCCAGGTGTATTTCTGCAGGCAGTTTTCACTAATAATAGGGGTCTCCTTACCTCCAAACAATCAAGTAGAAAAGAACTGTAAGAGAAAATATTTGGACACAAAGTTCCATTAGCTTCCATTAGCTGTGCTGGTGGCTCAGGCTGTTGCAGCTCCTTTTCTGCTCAGCTCTGTTCTCCTGACAGATGCTGCTGACTTGAGGAGAGTCCTCAGCTACTTTAGCAGAGGATCTGATGGCTTAGCTCCAAACCACCTCCTGCAGAAGTTCAAACTGAGCTCTCAGGGTTGAATGAGCTCTGGGGGAGAGTGGAATAATATTTTGAGCTGTATCATCTGTTCACTAAGTGAATTTATCTAGACCCTGAATTCAGAAGAAATCCAAGGAAAAATATTATGCTAAGAAGGAAGCAAAAATAAACTAACTATTCTAAGTCTAGGACTGTGGTTCTTTGGATCCAATTCCAACATTCTCCCATTATTTTCCTCCCTTTTTCCCTGTTCACAGCAATTTGCCCTCAGCTATCCAAAGTCAGCTCTTCTGTTGTGTTAAATGCAAGAAAACAGCAAAGATGACACAGGACTGGGCACAGGAACGTGCAGAAGTAGGTGAAACTTTTCATCAAGCCTAGAAAAAGTGGGTAATAAAACTGTCTGACACAGGAGTATTCAGGTTGTGGCTCTTCAGACACAGCACACTGCTGTTTTCTGATTTTACTGGTGGGAGTGAGCACTGGGTGCATGTGTTTCATGATTACTGAGAGACCAAATGCACTGATAAAGTAAAAGTCAGCTAACCATCCCCTCACATAGTCTGATTGAACCAAATTCCTCTGAAGCCTTGAAACAGTGCAGCCAAAGGATCTGCAAAGGCATCAACATCCTCTCTGTAGGATCCACAAGTACTGGTTTTCCTGGTCAAAAAGAAGAAGAGAAACCAAAACACTGTGAGAAAAACACCCAGTGGGCTGCCAGCTGCCTGACTGGGAACACAGGATGTCAAAACTCCCTAAAAATCCCAGTCCTCTAGAGATTTTTAATTCATTTTTTTAAGATAAGTCACTCAAGTCAATTTATTCAATTCCTGACCATCTGCCTCTTTTAATAACCCTGATATTCATTGCCCTCTCATTTATTTAGTCTAAGCTCTTTCTTGTTGATATTCTGTCCACACTGTAGATTTCAGGAACTTGATTTAGGAAAATAAAATAAATATTTGTTGATAATTTTAATTACAGTAAGAAAACCCAGGGTCCTTGATAAATTTTGGGAAAGTAAAAAGGCCAGAAGGATTAGATCTGAGAAAGTTCTTAAGAAGCCAAGTCCAAGAATGTACATTTCAGTGGTCACTTAATGCATGGCAATGCTTAAGGCTCACCTAGGACTTCCCTGTGCAGTTTGTGGAGTATTTAATCGCAAACACTCTGGGAAAGAACTTCCTCTGTTTGTAGCCCCCCAGGTTCTGTGTTTTTGTTTGAATCAGGGCACAGATCCCATTGAAAAGTACGGGGAGCTGACCTAGACAGAGGGTTTGGATGTTTCTTAGAGACAAAGCCATGAATTTGAGTGCATTAAACCTAAACTACCTAATGCCTCAGTGGTCCATCGACACAACTGGGATACAAAAAGTAGATGTAATGGCAAGATTGGAAATTTCCTTGTCACAACCCTTCAGACTTGATAAGAGAACCACCTGAGCGGGTTCAGAGACCACCTGAGTGGGTTCAGAGGCCAGCCTTGATTTCTAGAAAGGGTTGAGGATTCAGTCCTGCTTTCTGCAATGTTTCATACTCAATACATACAGATGCTGGTTGAACCTCACCCTGCTGAAGTGTCTCTGTGCTGAAGGGCACTGAAGATGTCTGCAAGGGAAATGGTTTAAGATGTTGTGGTTCTCTGTCACTACTGCTCCTCCTCTAAGACACTGCTTAGTGAACAAAGCAAAGCTGGGAAAACAGCGTCTTCTCAGGCCTCAGCCATTTCAGTGAAAATTGTTTTCCTTATTTGAATATACCTTTCTGTCACAGGAGTGGGTTGTTAATTCCAGGAATGGAGTAGAGTGGAGGACTCATTCTTAAATTGCAGTAGTCAGATTTGTTAACCTGTTCCTTATCTCTTCCATGGTCTCTTCAAGTTTATTCTCTGACAGCCTTATGCCTAAATTTAATACTGCAGTTTTTACTTTGCTACTGCTTACAGCAAGTAAGATAATCCCAAATGTACTCTTTAATATTTCATCATCAAAATTTTCCACTAACACAGAAGACAAGATAAACACTATCTCTACATTACTTGAAATGCTAGAAGAGGACATAAAAATTATTTATTCTCTTTCCCAAAATCCCTGCAAATCTGTCTGATCTTAGCTTTGTTTAGCTCCAGTCAGCAAGTTTCCCATGTCTCTTTACTTGCCTCTTCAGTGGATGGTGTCAATAACTCCAAGTCAAGACTGAAATCTGTCCTTGCAACCAACACAGATCAGTGTCTGGCAAATCAGCATCAAATCCTGAGTTTGGGGCCCATAGCCATGAGGCAGAACATCCTGCAAAACCCAGAGAGACTGAACACACAAATCTATACCTGGCAATACAGATTTTCTCTTGTACAGCTTGGTGTGTCACAATAGTCATGATCTCCTTCTGCTCTTAGGGAGATGTTAAAGTTCACTTTATTTAAGCATTCATAAGTTTTGAGGTGCTAATTGATAGCCTGGAGTGCTTTGAGCCCTCTGTGTGTTTGCCACCCATCTGTTTTGCCTCCTGTTTGTTAACACAGCTGGTGAAACTCATCTGCAGGAATCCACTTCATCCCAGGGTTCTTTAAAATCTAATCCCAACCTCCGAATGTCCAATTAAACCAATCAAAACCAATTAGAGAATGTGCAGTTAAAGCAATCAAAGCTGCAAAGTAGCCTTTGGAAAGGCAAAGCCAACTGGTGTGTTTTTGTGCACACACTGATTAATTAGGTTATACAGTGATGATAAGATAAAATTGCAATGAGCCTGGTGGGGAACCTGGAGGTCATGATCTCTACATTATCACTGGATTTATCTGATCTATATCATGAGGGCTTAATGGTAACTGTTGTTTATTAAAACAATACCTTTTGTTCTCAGTTAATGTACTTCTTGTTGTCTTTGGAGAGCAATCTAAACAATAACAGCCACTGATGATAAGTGTTGGCAAGGTGATAATCAGTTTCCTTGCTTTATAATCCCTACAGGAACAGATGGATTAAAACATTTTAAAGGGTGTTATAAATTACAGTAGAGTAATAATGACAGTTCAGTTGTTTGTGATGAGAGATAAGGTTAGTAAGGAGAAACATTTTTTGCCAGATTAACTGGTACACTTGCAAACAACAGAGAAGTTCTGTCTCACACCTTTGTACCATATCTTGTCTGTTTCCCTTCTGCTGGAAGCACAGAATCGTTTCTTTGTTCCCTCTAAAATCTCAAACAGGGACATGAAATGATCAGGAAAAAGACTGAAGTCCTTTCCTGAAGTCCTACAGGAAAAAGCCTGTAGGACCCTGGGTGTGTTTCCTCTGCCCTGTGTGTGAGGGGTTTGGTGGAAAGTGGCTGGGGACAGAGCCCACGAGCCTCAGAGGGGCCTAAGGAAATCAGCCATGGGCAATCTGTGGTCAAGTCCTGGAAATAGAAGGAACTTTTTTTCTGTCTGTGGTGAGAGTTTTGAGGCTCCTGGCAATCAGACAACCCCTCCTAGGTTGCAAAATCTGTTGTAGGCATAAGTTTAGTTTTCTCCAGGGGGATTTCTTACTCTTACTATTTCACATGGCCATTTCATAGAAATGAAACTGAAGGAAACTCTGTTTATAGGTACAGTTCTGTATATGAGCAGGACTGAGTTTCCTGTGACTACAGCTCAACCCCCTGTACCTCACTGGCTCATGCTCAGCCCCAGCACACCCAGTCAGGAGATGTAAAGAGTAAAACGGAGAGTAAAAGGCGATGTAAAGATGTAAAATCAGGAGATGTAGAGAGTTACTTGACACATCCTAAGATGCTCCACTGGGGCTATGAATGTTGACACCCTAAATCATCTCTTTCACAGGTCGGGCTTTTTACTGGGTCAGCACCTTTCCTTACACAGGGTCATATTACATCCTTAATCATATTTCTTGCCTTCACTCTGTCTTTTCCATTTTTACAGATTACTCCTGGATACTGGGTTTCAGTGACTTTTATTATTATCTTACTTAAGAAGACATTCATGTGTCTGTCTAGCTCCCTTCTTCTTTATTTTTTGGTCAATACATTGATGCAGGGATGGTGTACAATAACTCCTATCAGTTATTATTATCAGTATTGGACAGAAGTGTTTGGTATGTAAATTCAGCAACATGAGCTGGAGACCCCTCAGATGAAATTTTATAAAGATCTCTGGTCTCCTAACAATGATGGTGCTATCACTCATGGTTTAGGATGTTGCTATGTGAGACCTGCAGGTTTTCATAGTCTTGACAGAATATTAGCTGAACAATGAGGTTTGCAGTAACAAAGAACTCCTTCAACAGGAGGAAGAGCATAATTTGAGTGTTTCTAGGCAGGAAAATGGCTTTTGTAAGGTAAACTAGACCAAAGCACTAGATTCCTTTAGAAAAAGGAAATTTAGGTGACTCCGGAAGAAAGTAATTCCCTAGGCTGCCTTCCATTATTTCTTATAAATTCTCAGTTAAAATTCAGCCCTAGAGCAGAAGGATGGATTAAATGGCTTCCTGAGATGCCTTTACATTTATTTCCTGTTATGACTTTTCAGAGCTTATGAGAAATGAAGGTAGAATGAAAGGAACGCTCCCCATAGTTGTGGTTCTTCCAGACAGTCCCTGAAATGTGTTTTTCCATTAAACTATTAGTTTCCAGGTGAAGAACTAGTAGAATTGGTACAGGTTACAATTTAATAAGAAGAAAAACCTCTGTTCAATTAGAAATAATAATCACAGAGAAAGCCTGAATTGCAGAACCAATTAATTTTGTATCAGAACAATAAAAAATGTCATAGACAGTAATATAATGTGCTTATCTAGTTATTTTGCTATATAATAGTGTGCAGCAACTTGCACTGTTCCTGTGAAATACGAATAACCATACTGAGTGATGTTCCTGGCACAGACATAATGGCAGTGTACCTACTAAAGAAATGAACTAAAGAAATCATCATTTTTCCAGAAACATCTGAGCTGACAGGAAGCAATGAAACTAA
The DNA here is from genome assembly GCA_013400215.1 of Cisticola juncidis. NCBI lineage: Eukaryota > Metazoa > Chordata > Aves > Passeriformes > Cisticolidae > Cisticola > Cisticola juncidis. The sequence continues at coordinate 1,409,052 of VXBR01011332.1, forward strand.
ACATCCATCTTGACAGCAGCAGTGGTTTTCTAGCAGTGACAATAATGAAAAATTGGAGGAGAATGCTAAGGAAAAAAGGAGAGGATTACTACCAAAGAAGAATATATCTGAGAAAGTACATCTTTGAAGTTACATTTGCACAGAACAGTGGGCTAGATTACTTCTTTGAGCCCAGTTGGAAGCATTTCCTGTGATGGCAGCTCAGCCTCCCACTCTTCTTTCCTTACGTCTGAACTATGATATCTGTGAGCTGAACCATCCTTGGGATTTATTTGCAAGTGGTGTTCAGTGTTTGTGCTGGCTCTGGCAGGCACAGCACCTGATGATGATGATGATGATGTTGGCTGTCTGCAGTGGAGCCTGTTTCTGTCAGTAAGAAGTTGTCTCTTCTGGAGGAGCTTGCTGTGATCCCTTATAGAGTTGATTACACCTGTAGGTGCCTCTATCACAAGGGAATAGATATCCTGAGACTGGCATCTGCCTTCTAACTTCAGGAGGTTGGGCACTTTGAACAGAAAGATACTAATGGCAGTAGAAATGACATTACCTGGATGATATTCCAGGCTGGGAGAGAGGCAAAATTAGAGATACACACCCTAAGGTGAGGAGCAGACTTTTCTATGGGAAAGGGAAACTGTAGGCTCAAACTCTAGCTTCGGTGTATGAGAGTAGACCAATGTAGATCAAGACCACTGAGAAAAACCTCTAATATTACAGGACAATAGCTAGCAACACAAATTATCCTGTTTTATTCACCTTACTGAAAGAATCTATCTGGAAAACTCCTTTAAAAGTTATGTGAGATAATGTAAGTGGTATTTGGCCACCATGTTAAGAACAGACTCAAGGGTCTCAAGTGGCTTCACATGAAAATTCTTCTGAATTTTCTCCCCACCAACCAGAAGAAAAATACTTCATTTGTGAGGTGCAAGGGAAGGAAATAATATATATATATACGGTTGTGTTTAAAACAGTACATCTCAGAGGGAGAAAAGCACAGCTGAACTCAGCTGAGCTCTGTAGTGCCAGAAATCAGAGACCAACTGAGTAAGAGCTGCTGCTGTCTGGATATATGTATAATCTATTCCAGCTTTGGGCCTCCACCTGAGTACTGGGGAAATCCACAGGCAATGTCTGTCTGTGGTTTAAACCTTGACCTGTATTCTCTGAGATGCTCTTTCTTCAGTAGCAGTAGTAATTCTTTTGAAGGTTAGTCTAGTCAAGCTCTGCAGGACAGCTGCACAGGGTGTCAGTGCAGAAAGGCAGCAGAAATGGAAAACAGGAGAGTTCATATGGGACATCCAGCCTTTACATTCTGCAGAATCTGAACTCACAAGAGAGCCAGGAACTGCTCTGCAGGAGCGCTCACTGGGATGGAGCAGACCCAGACCAATGATCTGGGTATCCCCTTTGTATCCTCTTTGTATCCTCTTTTGTATCCTCCTTTGTATCCTCTTTGTATCTGGGTATCCTCTCTTTGTACCACTCCTCAGTAGCACACACAGACCAGGGAATTGTCGGGGAAGGTGTAGATGGAGCTTGTTTCTCCTTGCAACCCTTTACCAGAAACATGGCATTAGGCAAGGGAAATTAGACTAGTGTAATTTACAGTGGGAGTGAATCTGGGCCCACAACCTGAACATCATAGGAGTTCAAAGGTGAGGGTTTCAGCTTGTCCAGACCCAAAGGTTTAACCATGGCGTGCCAGCTGATGAAGGCATGAGGACAGAAATGCAGTGGCCAGCATTTCCTGAGCAATTCTTGTTATGTTCCCTCAGGGCCTGCAGAGCACAGTGCTTCCTGTGGCTGTGATGGGGATGAGGGAGGTGTCAGGCTGGGGCAGTGCCCTCTGCCCAAGCACCTTCCTGAGGATCTCGTGCTGCACAGGAGCTGGACCAAGGGACAGTGTCTGCCTGGAAACCCAGAGTGGTTCCAGATGTGGCACTGTGGGGTGCTGTGGGGCCAGCACAGGCAGCTCTTCCTGGCATTTGGCAAAACCCAGGAGGGCAAAGCTGCCCTAGCTGCATGTAAATGCTTCCCATGAGGTACTAAACCCTGCTAATGGGCAACCTGGCTTTTCTTGGCTTTCACCAGGCTATGATATGATATGAATTTTTGGTCATACTTGATTCTTCATCCAGGTATTGTGAATACCAGTGCCAGTGCCTTATCTCTGTTAGCTCTGAAGATCCTCACTGCTCTCTGCAGAGGGCCAGCCACCACAGTGGTCACTAGTGTCAACATTCTGCTATGTGGCTTGGTCCCAGCCAGCTTCCAGCCATGGCATTGCCTTGAGCCCTGGAAAGAGAACTGCCTTTCTGAAGGTGATCTTGCTTTAGTGACCCCTAGGTGCTCAGTTATGAGAGCAGATGAGTCAGTGACTCATTTCCAGCAGAGGTACTTACAGAGGTGCAAATAATGAATAATAATTCCTCCTTGGTGCCAGAAGTGTTTCCAGTTTCACCTGTGAATATCTGGGCTGCTGCCTTCCTGGACCATGTCTCTGTCTCCCACCAACTGCAGACGAGGCTTTCAGAGAAGCTGCTCTGGCAGAAATCAGCCCGTGCTGTGCACTGGAACCCCTTGCAGAGGCTGCTCAGTCCCACAATGGGTAATGTTCTGCCTCAGACAGAGCTCTGTATTCCCATCTGACCTGCTCCTCCCTTGCAGCAATCTTTGCCCGATATTTTAGTTGGTCCAAGTGGCTCCAGTGTGTAAAAGAGCTTAACAAGGAGGATGCTGTTTGCACTCGTGCCATTTACTGTGTATGCATAATCTGGGCTTCTAAACTTTCTGTGCAATACCTTTCCTGAAACATCAACTGCCTGGAAGATAATTTCAGCTCTGCTCACATCTCCTCAAGCTCATGTCAGGTATGGCTGTAAGTGGTAGCTGAGCATTTATAAACAGGGCAAATTCATCATCCTGTGTGATGAGCCAGGCCTTGAAAATGAAGGACACCAGTTTCTTTCTTCAGCATCCTGTCTGCTCCGCGTCTGACATGCTCAAGCCAAATAGGCACCATCAGGAGCATTCATGCTTTGGGCAGCAGTGGGAAAAGCAACAAAGTGTCATTTCACAGCCTGAGCCACTGCTATTGTTCTACACAAGATCTATAAATTAAATAAGGTCTCAAAGCTTCTCAGTAAATAAGGGCCTCTAAATAAATGCCATTAAAAAGACAGTCTCGGAAATGAGCAAATATCTTTTTCTGTGAGAGTCCTACTGTATGCTGACCATGAAAAATATCTTTGTCTCAGTCTTTGCTGGTTTACAGTTTGATCTCTATGTGGAAACAAGTGACAAAGAGTATTTGAGATGTTCTATTTTGGGATATCTATAAGGGAGATTAATTTATGTAAATCGGGAATCCTCTTGAGATTTCAAAGAAAGAAAATCTGGACAGGCTTACAGATTGTAAGAATAGTGGCTGTGCTATTTTCCTGAAAGACCTTCAGCTGGGGCTAGACTTGAGGAACTTTAAAGGAGGTCTGCAGTTGGGACTGATCCAGAAGGATGTTTTGTCTCTTCCAGTTTGGTACAGCGGGAGAAAGTGGGGAAGGTGTTGATAAGCAGAAATAAGCAGAAATGAAAAGGTTGCCCCATTTAAAATGGCTGGCATTTAAAAGCTGTGAGACACATGTTTTTTCCTTAACTCTGCAGGATGAGCAGTCTTAAGCACAAGACTCTCATGTTGCCCATACCAAACTGAATGGGAAGTAAGTCCCAGATTACTCCTTGTTTACACAAGAAGACACATGTGAATCTGGATCTAAGAGGAAAGCCAGACAGGCTGTCATGCTGGGTAGTGATGCAATACAGCAGAGCTGGAAATCAGGCCACAGGCATTACAGCAAGCACCAGAGGCACTCTGCTCACACATGTACTCCCTGCACGTGCTTGGGCTCTCCCGATTTCTCTACATGACCTAAGATGTTTTACATTTAATCCCTTTAGCTTTTTCCTGGGAAAGATTGCTTGGCTCTGCTTCTGTGGGGACACATGGCCATGGAGGTTTCATGTTTGATGGTTAGAGAGAGGGATGCCTACAAGAACTCTGTCATCCAACTCCCACACAGTTATTTTAACACCTTGAGTCTGTACAAAGGGAAGATGAAGCCACAAGGATCTGGCAAAGGAGTTCATGAATTGTAGCTCTGGGAGCACTTCCTCTTGGATTTATTAACAGGCACCAACCTCCTGGCTTCTGCCAGGGATAATTATGGTTTGTTTCGATATCTGGGTTTGTTTCCCTGTCTACTGAGGAAATCCTCTTCCCTTGCCCCTTTTCTATTGGCATTAGGCTGGGCTGTTCACCCACTGTGCTGAGCTGCCTGTGCAGCCTGCATGTATGGGAACAGATCTGTGAACTGCTAAGAAATAAACAGTCAAGCTGTCCTACCCACACAGGCCAATCTGACCCTGTATGCACAACATTGCACTCCTTTCGGCTGGAAATCCTCATTTACGCCTTTGTGATTTTATTTCATGCATATTTTTAACTAAAGCTTCTCCCCATAGAATGATTAGGTATGTGACATTTTCACCAAAACAGTATGTTTTCAAATGCTGCCACTAAAATGCTGAAGGTTCCATTTAAAATGATAAATTAGATGTAAGCCACTAATAGTTTTCTTTTCTGCAGTCCTGGAAAACGAAGCCTCTCAAGGCCAAAATCTTGCAAACAAACTTTTGAACTTTTTTACAGGTACTCTTTGAACTACTTCTAAATTAATATATGTATATGCTTTGCCATATTTTATAAACTGTTGTGCTCTGCTTCATATGGAAAATAATAAACTGAGGCATTAATCTAAGAGGAATCAACTAAAAGACCTTTTTTCCTGCATGTGTAGGAATGTGCTGTGGATAGTTCATTTTCCTAGGGCTTGTTCTTACAGAACAAAATAAAAAATAAAAAAATCCCAAAACAAAACAACCCCCCAAAAAAGCCAAAAAAAAAAAATCTTCTGTATCCTGGTGGCATGGCTTTCTTTGTGATATTGTGCACTTAAGGGGAAAAGCCCAGACCAAAGAACAGGTTGAGCTACAGCCAAATGGCCAAAGCAATACAAAATATAACTAACAGTGTAAGTTGCTGGTTTGCCAGAGGTGGAGGCTAAAGTCATAGTGTAACTTATTTCCTAAGTGTGATTATTTTGGTAAGAGCCAAAATCTTGAGCCAAAATCTTGATCTTGGTGTGATCTCTCCACAGCTCCTGTGCTGAGCAGAAATAAGAGAGCGTCCATTGCAAGTGAGAAGCACCACAGTTTTTTTCCCATCTGTCTTTTGAGCCATAATTTTGTCTGAGCACCATTTAGACCCTTGATTTGGTTGTCAGACTGTAGATCTCTGGAGTCATATGAAATGTTCTGTTTTTCAGAGGTGGAGAGCAGCGGTTTCAGCACATTCAGTTGTCCTGGAACAGCTGATGGTACCAGCAGCTCACCCTGGGGCATCTGGGGTTCAGGCAGATGAACCCCATTGATTCCCCCTTTCCCCTGCAGGTGCTCTGATAGAATCAGCCTTAGCATTTGTATGGACAGTTAGTTCATGCTGATGATACCAAGTAGAACATTCTCAAGTCAGGAAACATTTTAAAAATAACAATTAAAATCGGATATTTACATTTATTTTAAGTTCCAGAATTCCCTCATTCAAAATCCATTATACAACCAAAGAGCTCCAAGGCAATTGTATGAAGTCCCTAAATTTGTGCTTAGCTATGTCCCCCAGTCAGTCACCAGACACCATTTGGAGACTTGAAGGTTGGAAAAGATACCACTGCCTTTGCTAATTTTCTCCTGTAATTAAGCCTGCTCACAGCTGGGAAAAAAAAAAAAAAAAAGAAAAAAGCTCATTTGAATCTCATTTTCTGTTATCTAAGATAAGGTCATGCCTCTGGCTTGTCTGGTGAAGATGCTGAAAATTGCCTCAATTATGCCACTTAACTGAGTGTAATCACTAAAATATCAGATAATTGGAGCTGCAAGGTAGTGCAGTTGGCACTAAGCCTGTAAAATGAATAATTGCTTTCCCCAGTCCAGTGTAGAATCTTTCCTGCTCAATTTACTGTTAACTCAGCAGCGTTTAGTTTCATTCCTTCACCTTGATAAGGAAGGAGATGTGATGGAAACAGAGAAAATGTGTCATTGGACAAGGGAGACAGAAGTGACTGGGATATTGTGTATCCATTAAAATTTATTGGTATATATAAGAAATGATCTAATTTACTGTCTGAAAAATTATGCTGTACAGAAATATTTCATACAGCCTAGGGGTGTGTGTGATTTCAAAACTGTCTTGCATAAATATGTCCTGGATTAATGATATGTAAAAAGAAGAAGAAGAAAAAAGCATCTTCTTATATTGTTTGGGATTCAGATGTTACATTCCAGAACCCTGGAATAGCTATACTGATGTTATTTCTCTCTGGCTTCCAGCTCATCCAGCAGATACACTTTGTTAGCAAAGATCTGCTCTGAGTGCCCCACTCTAGGCAGGAAGGAAACTTCTCATTGCTCTCAGCAGTGCTGTGTCGAGCCCCTTCAAGGGCTTTTATCCTCACCACACTTTGAGGTTGGCAAATAATGTTATCTGAAGTTAGCTAAGGCAGACTGGGGGCATGGAAAGGTTGGAGGGTCAGTCCTCCCACCCTCGGGAATCTTGAACAGGAACACGAGCAGGGACCACACGTAGCACACGTGGAATGGATGCATCTGCTGCCCTCTCCTGCCCTTTGCTGCAGCCCCTGCAAGGGAGAAGGGGCACAGTGAAGGATCTACTGTGCTTTTCTTCATGAACGCATGAAAGGTGCTTGACTAAGACAGTTTGCTGAATTTTGAGTCTCCTGGATTCCTCTCGAACATTATAATTCATAGCTGCCCCACAAAACAGATGCATTTTTATTTGATATTTAGCTATTTATTCAGTCATTTCAGATTAATCAGGCCATGCTGAAAACCCAGATATTCAGCCCTAAAGACAAATAAATGAACAAGAAAACAGCCTACCATTTGCTCAGAAGCATCTCTTTTGCATTTGTTGTGGAGTTTAATTACTTTCCTGCAACTTGGGTGTCCACATCCACCATACAAGATTGGATCTACTCCTTAGCATTGGCTGAGAAGGCTGTACTAAACTTTTCTCAGATGGAAGATTTCCTTTCTTCCCCAGCCATCATACTCCCAGAAAAAAAAAAAAAAAGGAAAAAAAAAACAAAAAAACCCCAACAACGACAACCAAAAAAACCCTCTCAAAGGTGATAGAGGGCAAACAGAATTCCTGCTGTAGTCGGCGGAGTGGCTGCAGAGCCGTGCATGGTGAGAGGGAGGACTGACACCTCGGGAGATTTTTCATCAGCATCTTGCTGAGTACCAGCTTCCTACACAGGCAAGTTCCTCACAAAAGAGTTAATCACAAACTCATCATCCTGAAAAAGATCAACACAAACGACTCTTGCTTTTACATTGCTGGGGTTGTGCTAACACACATATCCAGGCTGGGCTTCCCAGGGCTGGATCCAGCTGCGTAAATCTGCTTCTATCCAGTGCAGCCAGAAGCAACTTAATCTTTTCTGTCAGTCTTGCTTTTAAAGGCAACGTGAAAGAAAAGCAAGAAAAGCTCTGAGACAAGAGCTAAAAAGCTTTTAAAAGAGCTAAAAGGAGCCTGTTTTGTCCGACTGATAATTTGAATTGCCCACTTTTAAAGCTCAGCTGGTAGTGCTCAAAGTAAGGGAAGCAGAAGGCAGCGCTGTCAGTCAAGGCTCCGGGTCCTGGGGACAGACCAGGAGAAAGGCAGCAATTGAATCGGCAGAAAGAAAGAGTGTAAATATTTTGCCTGCTACAGTAAAGGGCATTTAATAGAAGCTAAGGGCAACAAAAGGAATGTGGGTGGCTCAGGTGACTGTGAGATGTTTACACAGACTCTTGGAGAAAGCAAGACAGGATGGATTTGTCCCACCTATTGGAAGTAGCCATGCATGTGTGGAAAAAATGCATTTAGATCCCCTATTTTCATGCAGAAAAAGAGAACTCTTCCCTCTTTTCGCAATAAATAAAGGAAGAGGATGGGCAAGGTGGTGGGGAAAAGGGGATGGAGTGAGATACCATTCTCTAGCTTCTAGAGGGACCTGGTTCAGGGTTCTTCTGGCTCCAATTTAGTGTCACAATTTATCATAGTTTAAACTGATGATGTGATGTGATCACAGTACATAATCCAAGGAAGATGAAAAAAGCAATCCTGCAAAAGAAAACATCTCAAAGGCAAGGGACATCCACAACCCTTCCAAAGCTGAGACAGGCTGAGCTGCACGCTCTGCCCATGCTCTTCCTGTCCCAATGCATAGATAAAACCTTAATTTGCACACCAACATGTGATTATTTCCACAAACCGCTCAAAAATGGAGCTTGGGCAACAAACAAACAAACAAACAAACAAACAAGGAATTGTTATCAAAAAATAGTAATTAATAAAAACTTTTTCTTGTTTTTCCACATTGAAAATTTCTCTCTGTGTATTCATCTACCATCTGGTTTACTGTGTTAAGAACATGGCTGCATGAAGCTGGAAACTATTTCTGTGCCATACTCCATAAGTGATCCATGCTTGCAAAACACTTGCATCTGACACAATGGCACAAAATAGAAATCAGCTTGTTCAGAGAATTGTTTTAAAAGATTCTCATCCTTATTTCTCCCACTAATGGATTAAATAAGGCAAGATTCCCTTAATGAGTGCAGGAAAGACCATTTTAAGAAACACCTTCTGTTTCTTCTTTCACTCAGGGAAGAGAAGATGTATTTCACATCAATCCATGTCAGTCCTGACCCTTCAGTGATGTTGTGCACCCAGAAAAGCCCCACTGGAAGCATTTTCCCTGGGGGACAGCATAGCTTTCCCTGCCTCGAAAGTGCACTGAGAAGCTGCAGGATCTTGTACAACTGTACTTGCTCCTAACACACAGCCCAGTGTTTGGTGTCTCCCAGGCTGATGCTCAGGTCAGACATGAAATCAGACAATCCTTGAATGCCTGAATTCTGCCTGGATGTCTGTTAGTGACTCAGCCTAAGAAGACAGCACACTGAGGGGTTGGTCTGTGAAGGGGCTGCTGAGCAGCCCAGCACCAAGGGCTGCTCCTGCTCCTCTGGGCAGCACCTGGGGCTGAGGGCGTGCAGGGCTCAGCTCAGCCTGCACACTGCTGGGCATGGTGAGGGCAGGGCACCAAGAAATGTTTGCTTTCTTGTGTATTTGGGAGTTTGTCAGGTGAAGGACTCAAAAACATACAAGTATCTCAGCATTTGAGGACATGTATTTAAGACAGCAGTTAATGAGTAATATAATTTTGACTCTGACTCCCTGACATGGGAAAATACATCTAAGAAACACATTTGGCAAGAGCCTGCAGGCTAAATCCTATTGTAAGCAGAGGCAAAGAGTGACAAAGGGCAGGTTAGATCATAAAGAGTAGCTTTGAGGCTTTTAAGAAATATAAACAAATGGGAGATCAAGACAAAGGAAGGTGAAGGAGATTTTATATTCAGAGCAATGAAAAACAATACTGAACATTGAATTTAATAAACATGTCAACTAGCTACAATAGAGTCTTCAAAAAATATTTGCATTTTGCAAATGAGGGAAGATTAAAGAGAAGGCAATTAAGGACTGAGCCATGGGAGAATGAAAGAAAATATATTAAATCATTCATTTGAATTCTTTATTTACTTACAGAATTGGAAAGCTGCTGAAGGCATTAGTTGACATTGGCAAGCAGTAGTAGAGGAAACAGCAATTATGTTCACCAGACAAGACTGTCTACCCAGACACACCTTTCTTATTAATTAAAGGCTTATTACATGACCATTTCTGTCCCCAGTTTAAGCTACCAGGATCCCTGGCCATGCACATCTATACCTACATCACATTACTGTCTCTGCTGACTATGGATATGAAGCAACATACTTAAGGGTATTTTAAGACCTCTGGAGGCTGAGAAAGAGCTGAATGAGATATGATCTATAATGATCTATAAAATAGGTAGTGGAACAAGAAAGATGAATAGGGTATACAGCTGTTCTTTACTTCTTCTAGTATAAAAATCAAAGAGCACCAAATTAAACTACTGGGTACTACTCCCAGGGCAAACAAGAGGCACTTCATTGACTGCATGCAATATATTCCTGCTATTTCCATAGTCAATATGGGTTGCAAATATTTCCTTTGATTAAAAAAAAATCTAAACCAATCAGAAACATAAATGAAAGAAAAATCCATCCATGAATATTAAATATAAAAACATTCCCTTTCACTCAAGACATCCCTGAGTCACAAGTCACGGGAGGCTGGGAGAGCATTCCTGGATGCTTGCCCTGCCCTAACATCCTTCCTCAGATAACATCTGCTGTGTCTGCTCTGCTGCAGGACACCAGACCGATTGGACTGGTGCTCTGATCCAGCAGAGATGTTCTTGTATTTAGTGCTGCACTGTGAACTCACTGGGCAATTGTTTTGGGTAAGAAAAAAGCCAGCAAGTTTTGTGGGTTTTGGTTTTTAACCTCAATCAGTTCCCTGATCTTGTTCACTGAGTGGCCAAAAATGACTGAATGGGCTCTGCTAAGGGAGTCATGGGAAGAAGGATGAGCAGTCAGACTTTGGCAATGGGATGAAGGAGCAGGAGCAAACAGAGCTGACTAAATCATTTTTGTCACTGAAATAAATTCATGTGAGGCCAAAGATACTGATGGAGAGCTGGTGTGAGTCAGGAACTGAATCTTTTCTGTGTGGATGATACAATGTCAATAAAGACTGCATAAAGCTGCATGTGTCCTGGTGTTATTTTAATGGGTGCACAGAAAGGACTGGGAAGAGTAGCCCAGCCCTTCCTGCTCCCCTCAGCAGCAGCACCCTGTTGTTGCCATCACAGGGCAGGAGGAGCACATCTGTGCCCTTCCCTGAGCTGGGAGAGGCAGAGTTTCATTTCTGACCATGACATTCCTGACAGTGAGGGAGCAAAAGTTAACATTATCAGTTTCACAGAGCTCAATTTTTATTTTATTTTCTATGTAGACTATTAAGAATAACTTGAGTCTTCAGTTAAATTAAAAATTCTTTAGTTTGGCTTTTTGTTTGTTTGTTTAAAAAATAAGACCTATTGAAAAGTGCCATGTACAAGAACTGTAGTATTTCTGTTCATATCATAACACTTGTGCTTGTGGCTGTATCCAGGCCAAAAACACAAACAGGCCCAGTCTTACCTTAACAGTCACTGACTGCAGAAAGGCAATTTCACAAATCTCCCTCTTTTTTAGATTTCTTAAGAGATAAGACTTACACCACAGGTATTGAGATCTGGAAGCTGTGAAGTCTTTAACAGCCTCTGTCCCAAAATCTTACAGACAATCTGCAGAATAAGAAAAATCTGTCTCCCACTGACTGTTTTTGTAGCAATGTGAATCATCATCACTCCAGCTAAATTTTCTTTGCTCATCTTCATGTGACAGTTGAGCTTTAATCCTCACACCACCTTGCACAGCTCTTAGAGGAGCTTCCCAAGTGGACACAATGCAGTTTTCCCTCCAGTTTCATTGACAGCTTATCACTGTGCTCTTCCTTCTGCTTAGATGATGGGTTTAGATCTGCCTTTGAGCCCTTCAAGCCACCAAATTTGGGCTGCCAGGCAGATTTTGTAGACAGCTGATTGAGCATACCTTCTAAAAGTAGGTAAATAACTGTTCAGTAAAACTTATTATTGCCTTTTATTTTTTTTCCCCTAAAGTCAAAGGTTCATTGAAGTCTAGATTGTGCCAAGCTGTTTTGTACCTGCACAAATCATACAGAGACTTTGCTCCTTCTTCAAGCCCCCTGTGGAGATTGCTGAAAAATGAAGACTGACTCTCAATACTTCCAGGTAATGTTGCATAGCAAATATTTAAATTGTCTTGCAACATCTCAAGCAGCCACAAATTTCTCAGCAGTCCAAGTGATCTTTAGCTTTGCTGAACAGAAGGTAAACATGGAGAGAGAAATGGGCTGGTGATGAGAGCAGGGATCCAGTGGGTCTTTAATGGATTAAATCTGCCACAGATTACCTGTGGGACCCTGTTCAGGATGATTAATCTTTCATCATTTCTGTGTAATTAGACATTCAAGTTCTCACAGGAATTAGCTCTTTCTGCATGTGTATGTACTGCATCTCACACGACTGTCCCTTCAGGTGAAATAGAATCCAGGCAATGAGGGTTGTTGCTTAATGTTGATGGTTTTAGTCAATAATTGAAACTGGAAATGAATCATAGCAGTTTTGAAAGAACTGAGCATTTAAAGAAAAAAAAAAACAAAAAAAAAACCAACAGAAAATAATTTAGAACGGTTTTTTGTTCTTGAAAAATCTTGTCATTTTTACTCTACCCTACATCTGTTCCTTGGTGTGCCACAGATTTGCCACATGAGATGTGACTATGATCTCTTCCTGCCTGCTAGCTCTCTGTCATTAAAATAGGATTATTGATACTTCAAGGGGAACTAAGAGTGCTCTTGTAGATCCTGGGAGATGAAAGGAAGCCAAATCTTCTCAGAAAGAGCAGACTAAAAAATCAGATGGTAGCCTCAATTTTATGAAACTTTGTGTAAATCTATAAATGTCCTAAACTCTGAGTATTTGCCCTAAATGTCTGTGCATTTCTTAGAATTACCCTATTTTTAAAGAGTTTGATGTGGGCTGGCTATAATGTGAACAATACTTGGGCTTAAGATCCAAAAAATTCATTTCCCTTAGAGATTATTTTTTTCCTGAGTGGGTTCCTAGTACAGTAGATTCTTATTTTAGACTGGCTGGCAACTCTGGCACTCTTGTCACCCTTGTGAGACCTCACTGGCTCCTTTTAGCAGCAATCACCTCGAAATTTGCAGCAGATTATCTAGGGAGGACGTGGTGCTTCTTGTTCCATGCTCTGAACCACAAATCCTTGCCAAACAAGCTCCGAGGCAGAGCAGGTACTTCAGCATCCTAGCACTTCTGATTTAATTGAGAAATATTATTTTGAAATTATGTCCTTGGATCAGCCTGGATCATGCCACTGTGTAAGGCAGAGTGCCATAGGAAGTGTCCATCTATGCAAGCAAGTTATCCCAACTAACACATTGAGAATCTGAGCAATTAAAATTATATCATCACGAAAAAAATCGAAACTATGAAATATTTGAAGAACACGGTATTCTTTCAGGTGAACTACTTTTCAGGCTGATGGCTAAATATGTCCTTGGCTTGTATGACTTTTCTAATGAGATTTTTATGAGTGTTATTTTTTATCACTTTAAGCTCTGTCAGGAGTTCACTATTCAAGGTTTAAAAAACCTGTGTAATTGAATTATTTTCAAGAGGGGAGAAAGGTGCCCAGTAGCTATTTCAATGGTGTCAAGAAGCACAAAGTTCTATCACAAAGTCAATTTTAGTCTCAGGAGAGGGACAGAAGTACTTTCGCCAAATTCAGCAGAAACTTCTATCAACTTCTATTGATAGGGAATTGGAAAGTAGGACTGGAACAGACTTTGGTTGATCTTAGTTCATAACCCTCCTCCAGGCAGATACAACCATTCCTGAATCACTCATGGGGAATGTTTGTGTAACCCCTTCCTACAATCCTCCACTAAATGAGATTCCATGGCTTGCAGAAGAACCTGCTCCAGGCCTCACCATCACTACTATTAAAAATATTTTTCTTGCATTTAATGTAAACTTCCAAAGCTTTATTTTGGTCCACAACTTTGAATCTGTCCCCAGCAGGCATGGAGAAAAATTCCTCCCTTTTCATAGACATCTTCTATGTTGTAATATATCACACTTCCCCCAAATTTCTCGTTAATGGAAGAGGTCCTGCCTGAGTTACCACAATTTGCTTTGTTATCATGTGTTTGCAGAGCAGTGGTGTTTAAACATGCTGGAGTGCTTAATCCCCCAAAAGAGAAGTGAAATGCTGTGGCTTCACCCAGCCATGAAGCTGCAGCTGATGCACAGAAACTTATCTAAAGACAGCAGATTGTGTTTCTGTATCCTCAGCCTCCAGCTCAGAAAAAAATCCACTTTTATTGGCTGAAATTTTCCTAAAATTGCTCAGCCCGGGCTTCACTGGATTAGTGTCATAGAAAATTTAAATTAACTAAGGGTTTAAGCTTGACAGTGTAGTAATCAAAATGTAGAATCTTGTAAGGCAATGTTAACAAAGCTGTCATTACTTCTGCTTGATTTATGTTGCTCTTTGACAATGTGTATCCAGGCAAATGCAGGGGTAGTAGACTCTTCACTTCAGTAATTCTCAACCCTTCAGTAATTCCCTTCACCATCTTCTTTTTCTTCAAATATTCTTGAAATGTTCATATCAGATAAACAAAAAACCAGCAAAATGCACTTTTGTTTTAGAACTTTGGCCTTGAATCTCTGATAGCATGACTATGAGTCACACCAATGTAGAATACATGCTTTTGTGAATAATGACTCAGTAAAATACTTTCTGTTGGTGTTACAGACATCTTAGGGAGCTTTACTGGCTGTAATTTAATCTCAAAATTCTTTAAGCATAAATTAGATTCTGCTATTGTTCTATAACATTTAGTATATAACAGCTGTATTGCCTAAATTATGAAAGCTATGATCTTTATGCTTCTCTATAGCTTTGGAGGGGAAAAAGGCTCAGTTGGAACAAAGGTTCCTAAGCTGTAGGTTTTGTTTTCTCTTGGCTTTGGATCCTCTATCACTTTCCTCTCATTCTTGATGATTCTTGCTTGCACAACTACAAAGCTTCTGCAGTCACAGCAAATTCATTTGAGTGGAGCACTTAAAATGTACTAATAAAAGGGAAATGACTTGATTTATATATTTATGTCTGTAAGATGATACAATCACTCAAGGATGAACTTACATACAGTGCTTAAGAAATTTGTTTAAAATGATTCAGGACTATTTTCACTTAAAACAGGAGCTTTCTAACTACAGTCTCAGTCACTGCCTACAGCTCTTGTTTTCTCAGTGTGGAAGTCAGCATCTACCTACATCTGTGAGCTGTCATTGAGGAGTCATTGAGGGTTGCAGGTGGATGAACCCATGTCCCATTTCTCCCATTCTGAGTATGCACAGGTATAATATAATAACACCTCTACATGTTTCAAATACAAAATTTTGTTATGTAGGAAGCTCACTGTAAAACAGAGTAAGGACAGCTCTATCCTACCCATGTGCACACTGGGCTATTTGCCTCTTCTTTAAACTCTGTTTCTTCCTTCCAGATTCCATACAGGCTGTTACAGATGAGCATAACCACATCCTTTTCAACCAATCACTCCTTTTTAATTTCCTTACTCTGTTTTTAATGGATGCAAGACAACGCTTATTCTGAGCACAAATACAAATTTAAGCTGCAGAATATCTGCCATTATAAGCAAACTTACAGGAAAATAAATTTATTTGCTGTTAAACCACATACTACTGGAATCTATATCATCACGTATTTTTTAGTGATTAAATTAACCCACTTCTAAATCCTAATTCTCCAAGTAAAATAAAGTGCATCATCGCATAATTCTTGTTTGGTGGAACTGTTGTGGGTTTGACAATGTCTGATGTGCACTAAACACAGAAACATGTAGTGTACCTGCTTTCTAATGTGTGGGTTTTTTTTCTGAGGTTTTGTTTGTTTGCTTTTCCTCAATATGGGATGTTTTAAGAGAGATTTAAAGAGGACTAAGCTGGTTTATCAGTCCTAGTAGAGAGGCTCAGAGAAGCTAACTTTGGTCTCAGGACTGATTTTGGTGGTGCATCCCCTGCCTCCCCAGGCTGCACTGTGATCTGAGGACCATTTCACATGGGGCAGATCACTGAATATGAACTCAAGAGATTCCTCTTAGCACCACTAACCTTCCAAGTTCTGGTGGGACAGTATATGCTCACTCACTGTTTGCTGCTTTTTTTCTGGTGGTTTTTTTTCGGTTTTTGTTGGGTTTTTTTTTTTGGTAATGTGTGCTTAATACCACTATACAGAGATCTAGAAATCACTTTAAAATGTTTTGTTGAGTCATTCTACTTTTCAGACTAAGGCTGTAGTATCAAAAGTATTTTAATGCACTATAACTCAGCCATGCTGCTCCTTCAGCCCCAGTTGCCTCTTCCTGCTCCTGCCCCAACCCTATAGGAAGCTGATCCAGGTCAACATTAAACCGGCAAACAGATAATGAGTGTACAGCAGGGATTATTCCTCTGATCTTCCTCATGCAGTGTTTGTGCTGGGACATGGAGTGACCAGCACAGGGAGCTGCAGGGTGGCAGGAGAGAGAATCTGGATGGCAGTGTCTGCCTCCATGGGTTTACACTGCCTGTGCTTCCGTGGTGCTCAAGAAGAATTTTAAGAGGACAGTTCTTCAGCTGGAGTGCTCTTCCTTTGCTAAAACAGGCTGATTTTTCTGCAGAACAACCCTGGGTATTACATAGGCTCATGGCTCCTACAGGTGTCAGGACCTTTACAACAGATCTTTGGCAATGAGAGAAAAGCATAACTTAATCACCCAACTTAGAAAAAATTACCAAATTAAATTTTACCTAAGATAACAGGGTTTGTACTCTACTTATTAAATAAAAAATAGGGTCTGTAAAAAGGTTTCTTAGCATAAGAACATAAAAATACATTATAAAATTCTGCACTTTATTTTTATAATTTCCATAAAGTCCATTATATAAAAATGTTTGCCTATTAAATTAATTTTCATCAGGCTTCATTTCACAGTCTGTTTTCCTGATGTTTCCCAGGGACAGCTGCTTGAAGTTTTTGATTTAAATCATTAAATGCTTGATTTATAGTGCATGCTTCTGGAGCCCTAGCACTTTTCTAACTCATATTGCAGTGTATTCTTATCCTAATCATGTTACTGTTTAAATGTATTTGGATGGCGGGGGATTAAAGTGAACCAGCCTGTTCATTTTCTTACAAAGGAGCAAAATTATTCATCTGAGAGTTGCTAAGGCACAGAACATAAGTCAGAACAGCCTTGTTAGCAAGCTGGAGGCAGACTTAGCCACTTCATTGATGTTTGAATATCATCAGCTGGTGTGGCCTTGCTTATAAAATATATTCCCTTTGGATAAAATCCACATCTGCACTGGAAATAGTTGATTATTTGGATGTTGTAATACATTTAACTTCTTTTTATCTTTCATGAAACAAGACAGAAAGAGGTTGATGTGTCCAAGCTAGGAAAACACATTGCACAGGGTTGAAGGACATGCTTTATCTAAGAATATTCAATAACTTCTAGCTCCTGCTCTGAGTAACTGCTCACCTTTGATTTTTTTTAAACTGCAGAGAAATTTGTGTCTTCTTTTATCATTGGAAAGAAAGATATCCAAAGCTTTGATATCAAAATCTATACCGGACTCACTGGTATATTAGAAGGTCCTATTAGAAGGACCTTTGCATCATATATAAAATTATAATAAACTTTATATATTGGAAAGCAAGAAGCATTTGAAGACAGTATTTTTAATGTTATTTCTATCATGATAGAGTGAATCCAGACCTATTGGAATCAGCCCCCACTGCAGCTGAGAGCAACTGATGTTTCCTTGACTGACTTGGATAAGAAAAGTTTTTCTGACTACTGACCAACTCAAAGCAATAAATCACCTGGTTTTGCCAGATTTGTTTGTAGAGTTTTTTATTTCCAACAATCTTCTTATAAGCAGGAGAACAGTGGGCATAACCACATATAAAAATTACACATAAAACCCCACTCTTCAGTCCAAATGTTTTTGTGATATTTTGCACTCAGTTCTGTGAATATTTCAACACTGCAGCATTGTAGTGACAAGCAGGCAGAAGGGAATACT
The DNA here is from genome assembly GCA_013400215.1 of Cisticola juncidis. Lineage (NCBI taxonomy): Eukaryota > Metazoa > Chordata > Aves > Passeriformes > Cisticolidae > Cisticola > Cisticola juncidis. Next base: position 1,426,919 of record VXBR01011332.1, read on the forward strand.
GGTGCAAAGTCTATTTAAAACTGGAATGCTTAGAAATTTGCCGAAAGCAAGTATCAAATTGTTCACAGATGGAAGCTGGTGGTGTTCTTGCAAGTCTCTTCCCATTGTTTTCCGTTTCCAGAAAACAGGACTTAATACAGTGGTGCAACTTTAAAGAGAACATACGAAGAGTAGGATAAATCATGCAGACTCTCTCCCCCCAGCAAACATCACTTCTCTAGCCAGCTGAAAGACTCCAATATTCTGTTTATGTTTGACATCGATCATTTATTTTGATTTACAAAGAACAAGGGGATTATGGGTGCTGACAAGAAAACTGTGGGAATTATGCTGGAGTGATTTTGGATGTTATGAGTCAGGGTTACTGCCCCATCACTTTGCCAGATGTTACCGGCCCCTTTGGCTAAAGCAGCAGCAGTTAACTCTGCCTCAGCTGAACTGCTGTGCTTCATAGCCCTGTGTGTTAACCTCCCTTGGATTCCATTCCTTCTCCCTGATTTATATGATTTAGTTGCACCCCGTTTACAGGAAGAATAGGATTCAGTTTCATCCAAAGGGGTTCAGGTCATCCAGACTGCACCACTGTGAACCAAAGCACAAAAATGGGAACTCTTGGGCAATTTGCTTTGAGGGCACCTATAACCCTGACTACACCTGTGATGGAGACACATGCCCAGCAGGTAACAGTAAATAATATGCAGCAGCACTGAAGACAAATGGATGAAATACAAGAGCTACCAGGGATAACATAACAAAACTGGATATTTTTCCTTACACAACAGAAGGAATAAACATTTTTTAAAATTCTCCTTTCAGGTTTTTTCTGAGAGATTTCAGTTTCCAATAGTTGTTATTGTAGAATCATACAACAGCCCAGGTTGGAAGGGACCTTGAAGGTCCAAGCTGTTGAGACAAAGGGAGCCTAGAGGAGATTATGTAGCAGCCTGCACACCCATATCTTGAAAAACTCAAGGGATGAGAACTTCACCACATCTCTGAGGATGCTGAATGCTGCTTGTTACCTATAGTTTTCAGACTTCTTTAGGGAGTAAGCATCCAACACTGAAATACATATGGGAAACCAGAAATGCTGAAAAATAGCAGTGATGAGCAAACATAAAGATGAGCGTGGAGAGAAACCAGGTCTTGATGCTTGGGCCAGCTCATACTGCTGTACTCATAAAACAAACAAACAAATCAGCTTTTAGCTGGATGCATTTAGAGTTTCCAATTGGAAGTATCTTTAATTCTCTAAAATCATTCTTATCTTTCTATTTATTAATTTACTATGAGGAAGAAGTGGGAAACAGTTGCATGATAACATCTGGCTTTCCTCAGAATTATGGCACTCTGAAAGAAAGGTAGCATTTACTATGGATTAGCAAGAAAGCTGGCACTGCTTCCTCTTTTATTCAATGGAAATTTATAGCAATATTTTATATTTTACTTTTGCCTCCTTTTCACAGCATCTGAGCTGTGCAGAAGAGACCCTGTCTACTAAGATACTAAGTTACTAAGTTAGTAAGAGACTTCACCAGCATCAGTGAGCAAGATTTGGTCTCCTTGATTGAAGGCTGGAAATCTCTCTCTGCTCCAAAAGTGTTGTGGGTTTTATAGTATACTTAGATAGTGTTGTGTTTACTACATCTTTCTTTTCTACTGAAAATCTCAGGTAACTCTGCTGAGAGGTTTGAATTATTTTTAGGATGCCAAATAGAATATTTTAAGCTTTTCCTTTTGAGTTCTTTCTTTCCACTCAAAATTTCACACCAAATTTTTCAGCCATTCCCTTGTCTGAAGCCATGGTAACCATTTCCTTTTTACCTTTCCCACTTACTCATTTTCTTTTTTAAAATAAGGATAAAATCCCCCAAACCAGCCAAAAAAAAATCCCCAAATTTTGCAACAAATCTGAATTTCAGATTGATTTGAAGATTCCATAATCTTCAAATATATCTAGTTATCAAACTTTTTATTTTATCATTTTCTGAATTAGAGAACTTACTTTCCATTCCAAGGAGCCATACATTTAATTTGTGATCAATCAAATAATTTCCCCTGACATTAAATTTGAAATATCCAGAGGTCTTCTGCTGATTGCCTGGAGAAGGTGACAGTCCTGGTTGGCATTTTTAATTCATTTTACAGTGGGTATCAAGAACAATGGCACCTCTTTTTCTTCTTGTGCTTCAGATTCAGAGCTGGGAAAATCACCTCTGACTGAGAAATACCTCTTGGCTGAAACGAGCTGTTGAAGCTCTAGCTGCACATGGTGAGTTTGGTCTGCAGAATGGAGCTCTCTGACTGTGTCTTTCAGAGGGGTCAGGACTAAGACAAAGTGGTTTCAAAGTCTTTTTTTACAGGCTAACTGCCAGGAAATTGATTTAATTCCTACAAATCATAATAGTAACAAAAATACAGTATGAAAATCTGTGCATTATGTCAATGTCATATGCTACTGCTGTTCCCAAAATATCTCAGAACGGCTGCTTTTCAACTGTTTCCTCTAGTCCCCTTTAGTCAACATCATCCCTTCTGCTTTTCCTGACACAACTCGAGAGTTTACCAAAGTTTTGCAAGCTGGCTGCTTTTGGGGTTTCTGCTGTGGAAATACCCAGTTGTTCATCACTCCTAAGATATCTTCATGTCTTTTTTATGCTACAGTCACTTGGAGCCAGAGTTGCCATGTAACAGGGGAGTTCCAGAGAGAAGTGCCACTGAGGGTGTATTTTAGACATGACTGTAGATCGAGACTGTGCATTTACTTATGAGTGTGAGTCCCAGACACAGTTCACAAGCCAAGCTGAGAAGTTCCCATATTCAAGGATTTTGAAAAAGCCAGGTTCCCCCTTTCCTTAAAAAAATCACTTCTGGTTTGCATAGAGGGCTTTACAGGATTAAGGGTTTCACTTGTGCTTCCTTCAGTTTCTTTCAGAGTGAAGTTGCTGCTGATCATCACTTTTCAGCAGCTTCCTCTAATCGCAGTGTAGCAGTGTGGGAACAGAGGAAACAGCCCTGGTGTTATTGCTGCCATCTCCAGGGTCAGCAGAGGGAAGGGATGTAGCTCAGAATGTTTTCTTAAAGGACGTGCCCGTGATGGTGGGTTTGCCACCTCTCAGCTCTGGTACAAGGAAATACCACAGTGTTCTGTCTTGCCAGAACCGCAGTGTTCTCAGCGTCTCAAGCAAAACTGGTTGCTGAAGTTGATTCTGGCAAAATGAGGAAATCCATAAAGCTGTCAGCTCTCCCCGTGTCAGAGGTGGGACCGTGTGCCAGCCCTGCTGGCACGGTGCCCTCCTGCTCTGCCCCTGCCCTCTGGCAGCACATCCCTGCCTTCCGAGCGCCCGCCAGGAAATGCGCTCATTCCAGCGTCTGCACTGCTGCGGCACTCGCGTCCTGCTGCCACCTCCCTTCGGCACCGAAATGTGGCAACAAGATTACAAAATAACCCCACATCCTTTTAGGAGTTACATTGTTCTAGCCTCCGCCTTTGTAAACTGTCGAGGCTCTTCACAACTGTTGACACTTCACAAAGTTAAGGAATTTTACCTCTTTTAGGTCATTCTGAAGGACTTTTCCAGGTGCCTGTTTCGGGGGGATTTTTTTTAAGAAGGAACTAAGTACATATAAACAGAAAGTTAGCAGATCATAACATAAATATCTCTCCCTCCCTCCTACCAAGCCATTTGCTTTTCTAACTGAAACCGGTGGTTTGTGATTCTTCACATTATTCTTTTAATGTCATGACCTGTGTGTCAAAGTGAGAGGTTGCTTGTGGATTTTTCTTGTCTTTGAAAGCAATACTTTCTCCAGAGACAAAGAAGCTCTTTTACAACACTCTTAGCAATTGCCATGAGGTGGGAGCTACAAATTGGGCAAGCCTGGGCAGTTGCATGCTGACTTTTTTCATTCCTCATGTCCCACAAGTATTTATCTTTCAACAAGGCTTCTGTGTAACTGAAAAGGAACTTTTTTGTTTCCTTCATTTAGTTATATTATGTTTTAAAATTTCTCCTTTGGCTCCATTTCCCACTGGAAGCTGCCCTGGTCATAAAAATTATCAAATAACCTTTTTAATTTTAAATTTGCAGATTTGTATTGTTCCTCTATCCCTATCAACAAAAAAGGGACAGATTGACTTTATTTCATTTGCATTTTCAAAGTCTTTGCAAGCTGTTTTCCACAATAGACCAGTCATAGCTTTGCACCTCAGAAATGAAAAAGTGGGCAGATCTGGCCCCTGAAAAGAAGCCTTTTTCAGCTTTTTGTAAACATTAATGACCTATTCATAAAGAAAAGGGCAAAAGTTTTGCCCAAAGAGATATTAAAACATTGAGACACTTGTAAAGTCTGTTGGAGAAATAAATGATGGCTTTGAGTAGACACTTTAGGGAAAGAGAAAAGAGGGCTACAAATATGCCAGATATAATCTTTTGATGAGATTAGGAAGCTTCCATCAACCTTTTGGTGATTTTTATGGACATATATTCGAAAGAAGAATAGTACCACATCAAACAGCAAAATTGTCCATGTATCTAAATATTCTGCCTCCAACAGTGCCAGTAGTGGTCATTTTTGGAAGAGTGTCCAAACAGAGCAGGAATGCAGTGATACCTCCCTGGCACAGGGTCCCATTTCCAGTGGCTGGCAACAGCAAGGCTGCCTGGACTACCAGCACGTCTTTTCAATTCTTGCAGGCATGTGTCCAGCTGTGCTTTGACCTTGTATATACCACAGTGTCCTGTGGCAGGAGGTTTCACAGTTTGACAGCTAGCTGTGAAAAAAAATCCTAGTACCTGCTCGTGTTTGTTTTGAATGTATGACCTAATTATAATCAGCTGATGTCCTCCTTCTCAATCTTCTCTTGGGAGGAACAGTGATATGTAATTCCCTATTTCCTATTCATCTTTTCCATTGTACTTTTAATTGATTTTTCAGTCTTCTGTCACGACACTCTTTGTAAGTTTTCCAAGACTGAGGATTCCTTACATCTACAGCCGCTCACTCTATCCAAACTGTTTGGTGTCTCTGATCTTTCTTTTTAGAACAGTATCATTTAGGTCTAAAAAGACCCTAAAGGTCACAAAATCCAATAGTTTTTACTGCTCTCTCTAGCATTCTGATTCTTCCATATGGTTGCATAGAAGAAAGGGGTTCATATCCTTTCACCTTAAAAATATTCTGGCTACCACCAGTGGAAACCTGAGGAAGAGAAATCCCTGACAGTTGCTGCTATTTTAGGCCAGCATTCAGAAAAGTGCTGTGTGCTGTTGCCTTCTGTGGAGGACAGATGTTAATGGTGTTATTTAATGTAATACTGGAAGGTTCTTGTCTCAGATCCAGACATGCATTCAGGTTTCCAACTCCTGTTTGGACTCCTAGCACCTGATTTAATGGAAAGCTGAATACTTGGTTAGATGTGGTTACCATACAAACCTCAACAGAACTAAACCTTTGGTGTGTGGGTTTGAGCTTGATCAAGGCATCAACCTTTCAGAGGGGTTATGGAGAAGAGGCCCTTGGTAAACTGAGACTATCAGGGACTATGGGAAACACTTTTATCCTGGATGATACACATGGATGTTCATTCAGGATGGCTTTGCACTTTCCGTAATAAATTGTTTAAATTGTCACTTCCTTGGGCACAGACGTTACCAGAAGAATGGATTTTGTGAGAGTGTTAGGCAATCTGTACAAATACTCCACTGTCTTATCCAACATGGTACTCTGAAGTATAGAAAAATGGAATACGTGGGATTTATGTCTTTATACAAACAAAAAGAAAAAAGCTGGATTGATGATTACATTTTCTTAGAAGAAGCCAGGCTTAGTGACTACATTTCCCTGTAAGAGGAAAGGAGCAGCAGAGGACACCTATCATTCCCAGCACCTGACTTCTGGTTAGCATTCAGTGCTCCACAAACAAATCCCCTGAGGTTACTATGCATTATAAATCACCTGACAGGAATGGTGCCTTGTGCAACCAAGGCATGATTTTTTTCTGATTCAACATTTCTCTTTAGTGGGGATTCTTGTGTGGGCAATGTCTGTGTGATCCACCCCTTTGGCAATTCACTCTCTAGGATAATCACTGAACATAAAGGTCCTGTGTTCATTTCTGTTACAAAAAGAAAAGAAACGAAACAGAAACAACAAATGTGCCACTTCTTTTCCTCTGGGTTCCAGCTTTCCATTTGGAACCCCGCCTTGCTCCATTCATCTGCTTCTACCAGTGCATACCGGATGAGTGTCTCTTTACACAGTGTGTAATTCAAATTCATGAATGCAGTTTGTGTAAATTGGACATTGCTGGATTTCCACATACGATGATTCAGCCCTAGAGAATTTGTTTTCTCTTTTCCACAATTTGAAATATCATGCCTTATAAGCAGTCTGCTTAAACACTGCTACTGGAAACCCTGAAGCAAAGCCAACAGGTACTCACAGTTCAAAGAGGTATTGTCAGCATGGGGAATTTCATTATCACCTTCCCCTCCTTTAATTAGCTGTATTCCTAGAGTTCAAATAGAATAACTAAATGACTAGGGGGCCATAACTGGACCTGAATTAGAGATGGAATACAGTACCAAAAGCACGTGGGTTACATCTGCTCTTGTGCTGTGCAGAAAAATGGGTCAAATGTTTTGTTACCTGAGGTAAGGCTGTATGTGAAAGGCCAGAAGAGTTATCGAGGCTGATTATCCACTGATGAGACAAAGCTCAAATTCACAGTGAATAGGCCCTTCCTGTGAATGACTCCAGGCAGAGAATTTCCTCATAAACCATGAAAGCCAAAGATTGGAAACTAATTTCACATATTGCCAAATGACTTGCTGCTCTCTGGGAGAGGTAGGGAAGGACTGAAGAGAGAAATTGAGGGCAGAATGAAAAAAGAAAAATCCCTGATGTGGCATGTTTCATGTATTGCAACACAGCTTGATGCAGCCAATTGTTGGAAGTGCAAATAGCTCCGTGACCTCAGGTCTAAAGCATACAGCTCTGCTGCAGAGAGGAATGGCAGGCTTTCTGACCTGACCACATCATAATAAATGCTCTAGTAAACAAAGAGGTGCTCTGGCTTTCTTAAAAAACTGCAGGCAAAAAAGGTAATCTGTGAAGTAATGCCAACATGTTGTAAGAATCATGTAAAGAGAGTATGTGGATGGAGGCCATCATAACATTTATAACCACAAAGTCATTTGCTTTCAGAAACAGCTGAGGTGGAAAGAGTTTACCAGGCAGATTTGCCTAAGGCAGTGAGTAATCCTTCTGTCCTCAGCAGCTGGTGACAGCCAGCTGGAAACGTGTGGCATCCATGGTGTGTGCTCAGGGCTGCCCTTGGGTGGGGCAGCCTCACCCAGCAGCACCCAGAACTCAGCTGAGCCCCAAACACGCCCAGCACATGGGGCTGTGCACACTCCAGAGGGTAAAAGGGTTTGCACTGCAGCCATAACCAAAAACCTGCTGCTGCAGGCAGGTTGGACTTGAATGCTGCTCAAAAGGTGATGACAGATTGCTAGATGTATGTGCATTTTCCCCTACCTAAATCTGAATTCCTAATCAAAGTATAAATTAGTTTCCTGTAGATTTCTCAATTAGTTTCTATCAAATATAAGAAAGCCATTATAAAGAATAACTCTCCAGCAATTTTGTCCTCTCAACAGTTATATCATCTACAACTTGATTAAAAGTGTGATAGTACTGAGCTCATTTTTCATGTTGATCTGACTCACTCCATTTCTCATGTTCATCTAGAACTGAATCATGAGATCCTAAATACACTACAATTTGACTTTACTCTTTGATAATGTATGGACATATATTTTTATATTTTTATACCATATTTGTATACTGTATGCATTGAGTACATTAAACATTTTAGAAAATTGAAGATTAGTGGTTGGAAGGGAACTTGTGTAACAGTTTTCTTACTCTTACTCTTTAAAGTAACATGTTTAGTTCATTTAATATAAATTTTTAGACTTATAGCTATCCTAACACCTTAAAAATTCTGACATCTGAAGTTTGGGGAACACGTGGCATAAATCAATATTTCTGTACTTTTTTCTTACATTTTTTTGTTTGTTTGTTTGTTTGGTTGGTTTTCTTGTATTTAGAACTCAGGATCTTTGAAGATGACAGACCAAACAAGAAATTTTATGCCCCACTTAAAACAGGCAATGATAATAAAGATTTGACATTTAGGATAGACATTAGATTTTAGAAAATGTGTAGACACTGCTATCTCCTTTAGCTCACAGATTTTTATCCTTACTACAAAGAGAAACCATAACATGCATAAATATATATTTTCTATATATGTTTGTAAGTGTAAAAGCTGTGCTTTGCAGACAAAGAGCAGGTACAGTGAAATTCTTTCAGGAGTCCAACACTGGGTGCCAGTTAAAGATGTGGAAACTTGCCATGGGCTCTGCAGCCCAGGGCTTGGCTTCTGTTTTCCCATTGTTTGCTCTGCTCGTGTCAAGGCTTATTTCAAGAAAGGGAATGGCAAAGCTCCCACTGACTGTAAGGAAAGTGAGGTTTGGCCCTTGGTGAGCAATAAAAGCTCTGTGAAGGCCAGGGTGGGAGTTCACTGGGGCTCCTGCAGGGCTGACATGCACCACCAAGGCTCACTCACACCCACCCCTGCACACCCCTTCCAGATTTACAGGGCTCTGTGGAAAAGCCCCCACATCACACTCCATGGCACACTCAGTCACAGATAAACTTTGAATCACTCAGCTCGTGGATTCAAAAAGAGAAGCCTTGCTGCCATTCCATAAAACAAAGGAATTGTTTGTTTCTTTTGTCTTGATTTTGGTACATTATTTACCTGACTATTGGGAAAGGTTCACAAATGTCCTTTTGTTGGTGGTGAAGAAGAAATAAGCCCTCCTTTCTGAACAGTGCTCCAGGATTAGGCATCTCTGTCCCTTTCAGGCTGTGGGAGTGGTGTAGGAAAGATCTCCCTTGTCCTCATTTGGTGCTCCCCTCTGTGAGGCTGACACAGCCCTCCTGGAACCTTTTCCATTGACTCCCTGGGCTTGGAACAGAGGAGACATGGAGACCTGAAGCACAGTTATCCAGGTATAGACAGGTCTGCCTGCCTCAGGCATTACAGTTCAGTCAGAAATTGGGATGGGGTCTGAGAGAAGGAAGAAGAGTCTTGTTTCTGTACCCCTCATCTCTCCACTGCACAGAGATTTTGTTCCCCTGAGTCAGTGTCTGCCACTGCCATGAAAATGAGAGTCTTTGTTTTCAGCTGGTTCTTTAATGCTTCTAATATTTCACTAGAAGAGAATGTTAATGCTTCACTCTTGTACTTGATAATTCTGGAATACACAAGGAAGATATACATGGTTTTACTTAAATTAATTTGTAATGTTTGAAATTCAGTTTAAGTCACTGGGAGAAAAAAATGTCATGGCACAGACAAATGATACACAAACATCACCATAGTATGTATGACACATTCCACTGGTGTTGGCATCTCCTAGGCTGTAAGGTGAAGAGCAGACAAATCCATCAACACTTGATTTAAACCTACTGTGGGGACAATACTATAAAAAGACTGGTGCCTAATGAACAAATTCCATGATGGCTTTTACTGCTTTCCACATCTGCTTTCATTGTTTCCTTCTGGAGGAAAATATGAATGAAACACTGTTCACACAAGAAGATAAGACCTCTGCCTCTCCAGCTTGTTTGAAAATAACAGTTTATATTAAAAATATTTTATAAATCTTCAAGTGAGGAAGGCAATACTATAACAATAATATACTATAACAATACTATAACAAATAACAATACTTTTTTCAACTGCTAAGTGTGGAATAGTTGGTGTAAGAGTAGAATAACTATTTTTTGGTAGTTGTGTGATTGATCTTGATCCCCTCGATGTAACTCATCTGCCATTTTGATTGATACATAACAACAAATTATTTAGATTTTGAGACTTTTCTTTTAATTCTTCATGGATCTGGCATTGAAACCTTATCATGCATGTCTTTTTTTATGTGGAAATCTTCAAGATAGATGCCATTGACATATGCAGCTTATAGTGACAACTTCAGTTTCCAGCCAGGACAGAAGATCTGGTAATGTTGAATACTCTTTTGGATATAAGTCATTGTAGCTCTTAGAGCTCCTGACAGAAAACCTGCAAAAAGGCACTGGGTAGGAGACAGCAACAACTAAACACCAAAAGAGTGAATGAGACTCAGAAAGATTTTTCTGCATGCTGGCAAAGCTATCTCAGAAAAAAGTGCATTGCTTCCATAATTGTGGATCGTGCAAGCTTGGGATCAGAACACCAGTTTACTTGGTGTTGTGTAAACCCTTGGCTGCTACACTCAGGCAGAAGTCAGTCTGTATTCCAGACATTTGGAAATGTGAGACCATAAAGTAAAATATCTTCCAATTTCATTGAGGGTCAAGTCTTTTCAGTAATTTAAGAATATAGAAAGAAAATTTCCTAATGACAGCTGTCAGATAAATTTTAAATTCATCTTTCAACATTTCTCTAAAGACACAAGAAATATCCTGAAAATAAATGCTTTCTCTGCTATGGAGCCTCCTGATAATCTTCTTTTACCTACTAAATTTAGGTGCTTTCAGTTCTGCACATCCTGAGGAAGGGTGTGTTTTATGGATTATTATTTATTTTATAGGTATTTCCTTTCAATCTAAATGATGGACCTGATCTGACCAACACTTCTATGCTGATTTGAACACATAGAACAAACTCCTGACTGAAGAACAGTTTTGGGTGTGGAACAAATTTCCCCAGGAAATTGAAGAGCACATCCTGAATTATTTATCCCTGTCTTCCATCAAGCACATGTGAAAGGTTAAAGGCATCGAGTGCTTTGGATCAGTAATATTTTCAGGAAACCTGCAGTGCAGCATGCAGTAATGAGACAGAACTGGTGGAACTGCCATCCCTCATGGGCATCACTGTACTGCAGTTTCTGAGACAGGACTGTTGCCTTTGGGCTCGGACCTGGCAGTCCTCAGGAAGCCACGGATAAGGAATGTGCTGGCTGTCAGGGGTTCCTACTGCCATGGGTTTGAACACACACCATCACAATCCTAGCATCATCTCAAACTTAGTATAGCTTTTTGAGTTAAATATTGAAGCACTATTCCCTTCTGCATTTGTGACTAACAAACATCAGACAGCTGTAGCTGCTTGAACATTCAAACATTTGAAGTGTTACAAAAACTGTAACTGCTTTTGAAAAGCTCCTTTTTCAACAATATCAGAACTGACTACAGAACATTAGAATCTAACTAACTCTGACTCTGATGACCCATTTGGCAAAAATAATTTGGGAAAAATTTTAGGTTTATAGGTAGTATATAAGTGTTAGATACTACTGCAAAATTTATCATTATTATTACAATTTAAACTTAAATAATATTAAAAATTGACAAAACCCCAGTTTTAGATGTCCAACATGTGACATTCTAAAGGATTTGGCTTTAGGGAAGTTGTTTAGTGCTTCAAAATCTTGGCCCCAGTCTCCTCCCAACCCTAAATTCAGTCACATCAACAATATACAGTAACTGTTGCAGCAGCTTCAGAGAGAAAGCCCAGGACCAAAGGAATTCGTGACTCTGAATCATAGTAAATAATTTCTGATGTTGAAAGATGAATCCATATCCTTCATCAGTTATAATCACGTTCTTCATAATTGAGTTTACTGTGGTGCCAAAAAAGGATGTGTTTCTCTCCAGACAAAGGGAAAGGCAGTGATTTGCCCAGAAAATGTACAGAATACACAGAGAAAGACAAATGTGAAGTGGAGCAAAAAGACAGCACACAAAGTGTGGACAAGTATAGACTCATGACATAACAGCTGTCAACTGTGTTGTGAAAAAAAAATGTAAATCCCCCTTCTCTGTCCTTATGTTTTATTCACTCCTGTGTCTTCCAAGAAATTCCCTGCTATCATGCAATTGCTTTCACACCTTTGCTCCCAATACACAGATTGTATCATCCACCCAATTTCAAAAGAGATGGACAGAATAAAGAAAAGAGGACTAAAAGCATTTTTTGTTTTTTTTCCTTGGGGAAGTGTGAGTTCAGTTTGCCTTCAGGACCAATTTAAGACAATTTAATCAACAAAGTTCTAAAACCTATTTCCTGATACTATAGATTTTTACTCTTTTAAAGCTCTAAGTCATTTGGGATGGATTTAGAGGTTACCTGTGAGGATGCTGGTTGAGGTTTGAAATTCCAGTTTCAGAATTCACTTTTTGTGGTTTCTTTTGTTATGCATGTAATACTCACTGTATTTCCTGATGCTTCTCATCAGAAAATCTGTTAGGTTGCCATTATGAAGCAAACAGAAAGAAGTGAGGAGTTTGCTTTAATGCCACCTAAGATTTTAATGAGTGCTTTAGAATAATTTTCAATACATAATTCATGGGTTACATTTAAATTTCAGCTCATGAACAGTCATGACAAAGAAGTAAAAATGCTTAGTTCCCAAGTGTAGGAGTCATAAAAGCTTTTTTGTTGTGAATTTATGTCAGTCCTATGGGGACACTCACAGAGTTGTTTATACTCACTGAAGTCAGAGTTTATGGATGATGTATATTCAAAGGCTTTGAATCAAATTAGCAATGTTATCTACTTATTTATTCTGTGATGTTAATGAGTCTTTCTGAGCAAGCAGTATTTCAATAATTTATACATTCAAGTTTCATTTTACAAGGTTCACTGCAACAATAAAGAACGATCTTGATCATTCCAGACACTGGCAATTCAGATAACAGAAAGAATAGAAGAATGGTTTTGCAGACTTGAAACTCTACAGTTTTTTCTTCTGACTGCTCTTAAAGTCTTCAGATGGATGAGTCTTATTCTTGGCCTGTGCTTTGCTTTGGCTCATATATTCTCTTTTTTTCTCAACTACAGCTGTCCACAACTTATTTAATCCTTCCCTAAGGAATTTAGTTTACCCTGATTATGAACTTCTCATTTACTTCCCCTCCTTCATGTATGTAACAGCTTCCAGTCTTCAAAGTCCAGCAAGTAACTGTTGCTGTTCTCGTAGGCATGTCCAAGATCAAACTCTGCCCTAAAACATTTAGCTCCCCATATCTGCTGTCTGAATCTTTCCTTCATTAAGCATGGAGAGGTGTCCATCTGTTTTTCTACCATTCTTCTGGCCTCACTTCTTCCTTTTCACTGTACCAGTGTGTCAACTTAGTTAATTCTGGATGCTTATTTCCTTTTATTCCCCTCATCTCATCCCCTACACTCACTCAATTATCCAATTCTCCACTACTTATCACTTGCCTCCTTTGATGTCCTTTCCAATCTGCTGTACCATGATGCTCCAATTCTTGCTCTTGCCCTTGTCTATACAGAACAGTGTTCCTTTATGGCTCTGAAGCTGACCCCAACTCTTTAGGTACTGCCCTCAGAAGTGCTTCTTTCCCTTGCCTGTCTGTACTCACTCCTCACACTCCCCTCTGGACTTTCCTCTGGCTGCTTCCCACCCATCCATACCTTTTCTCTCTGGTTCAGCTATGGAACCCCCACATAGCTATGACTATCTCTCTGATCTGGGCAGCATTTGCATTTATTTTTTGACTCGCCTGTATTTTTCACTGGTATTTGTCCCCTGGATTTAGGTGCTTGGACAGTAAAACCCACAGGCACTGGGTTGTGTGTAGTTCTCCTTCAGGTGATTCATTCCCCTAATGAATAGAGGAATGCTGACCAAAGGAAAATGCAATTCAAGTCCATGTCCTTGACTTCAACTTTTCCTTATTCTTTAACTTCTTTTTTTCAGTATTACATGTAGGATCTGGTAGCAGTGAGCCCATTTTGATCTGTCTCAACTATTTCTTTTATGTTTCTCATGGAACCCTGTTTTCTCACTTCTTGCTGTTCAGGTATTGCTGTTCAGCTGTTTCTAAGCAGATGGTCTTTTTCACTACTATTGCCACACATGAATACATTATTTTCCTCTACTTTCAACACTTCCTTCCTTTCAGGTTCCTCCTTGATTATCTCCAAGATGTCTTAGTATTCTTCCAGAGCTAAAGATGTGTGACCTCTGAATAAAATCTGGCTGAGAATATAATTATTTTGAGGATTAAAATGCTCACATTCTCTCTGTTTTTCATCCTGTAGTTTATTCTTCATTGAGTTTTCAGTTCTATCTTCTTTCCTTATCAGCATTATTTAGTAACACCTTTTCCAGTTGCCCTGCTGCTAGGCTTTTACATCTATTTTACTGCTTCTTTCCTTTGGCCTCAGTTAGGCTTTTCTATCCAGTCTACCTCACCTGAGAAAAGTTTCTGCAAGTCTCCTGTTTTCTCTTTCAGTTTCCTCCTGAAAAAAAAAACAACTCTGTCATGCCCTCTTTGTCTTTTTTCTTTCTGCCTTTATCCAATTTGTTCGCAATTCCTTTCAGCTTTGATGTTGCTCAAGACAATATGGCCAAAGCAAGTAATCTTAGGATCACTCAGGTTATAAAGTATAGTCTGTACATATGCAATCCTACATATACTGGAGATTTAATTTTGAACATAAGGTGGCATGGAAACAAATGTTTGTCAGCATATGTGGATGTGAAGGATAATAGTAGATTAGTTCAGAAACATGAATTACTAAAAATGTGATACAGCCACTGAGTTGTGCAGGACCCAGATTCCTGGAGATTGTGCAAGGCCACAGAGTTCAGTTGGACAAATCACTCCTAGTGAAGCAATAAGTCCCAATCACCTTGGTCCTGCTGAGCTGTGTGGCCTTGGGGAAGACAGATGGTTCTGTTATACAAACATCACTTAGAGTTGAACATGACTCTGACTCAAATAATGGCATTTCTGGTAAGCAGGATTGTAGGAACGAGCAGAGAACAGGATGTTCATTATACAAAAGCAATGTAGAACACAAACCAATACAATTCATAATCTGAGTTTTTCCTACATTTTTGTTGCAATAAATCCAATAATGTAGCTGTCTTAATTACACCTCTTGGTCAAATTGCAATAGAATAAACATTTGATCTTTATTTCTGTAACCATAACTTGAAGTTGTTTTCATCCACACTTGTGCAGAGGCACAATCATACCACATGAAAGCCTGCAGAATAATTTAGCATTGCATCAATTTTTTCCTTCACTAGTGCTTCCCGTATTCTCTCCACAAGGACTCCAGCCTCAAGAAAAGTCTTAAGGTTTCTTTTGGTTCCATGTTAGTATAGTCTCACGAGTGATAACTTATTTCCTTCATAGTGTGGGGGTTTTTTTCCCTTTTTTCCCCCCAAAAAGGAAGACTTCCTAAAGGATGATTATTTTGACTTCAGTCCAAACATGAGTTCTGTTTTCTCCACTGTCCCAGATTTTAAATGACCTGCAAAGGTCATATCAGATCTTAATTTCTGAATCTGCAAAATGAGGAAATGAGTGATGTCCTATTTAGAAAGGGTAGTAAATCCAAAATCAGTGAGACACAGGGATTCCTTGTTGATAGGACTGTGCAAGTATGGCAAATGACAGTGTGTTAGGAGTTCATAAAGAAGTTTCAATTCAGTGTACTTAGATTTCAGTATCAGGAATTTCTCTTTCCCAAGGAGTTTTTATTACATATATACGTAAAATTGCTTCATGTAAATGAAAGATCTCTTATGCATAGCCTTCTGTAAGTGTTGTGCTCACTTTTAATTGTGTTATTTGCTTTATTCTAGTTAGCTAAAACTGTGAAAATAAAAGGAAATGGCACCTCTTCAATAATTTGTTCCAGTAGTCTCTTTATATATTTGAAGATGTTTGCTGAGACTCTGTAACGGTGTGATATTTCTATCTTATTAATAAAAATGAAAGGCAAAGTCTATTCTTCTTGTTTGAATCGAAGAATTACACAGGAATAATACACTTGTATAACTTGGGACATGCTTTCAAGGTCAACATCCAGCAGCATTGCTAAAGGCAATGTCTGGATTTTCTTCCACAAAGGCACAAGAGAAAGAGATTAAATGAAACATGCATTATCCAGTCTACACCTGGAGGGTCACTGCTCTACAGAGCTACATCATCTTTTCAGAGGAAATACGAATAGGGTGAATATTGTGTTTTGGTTTGGTTTAGTTTTTTTCTCACAGGAATGCAGCTAAGGAAAAGAAATATTATTGTCTAAAGCCAAAGGACAACATAAAACCTTTTCTAGACCAAAAATACCTAATTACTTACCGTCTATCAGACAAGCTGCCGTTCTGCACTTAGCATCGTGCTTCATTGTCTGACAGCACAGCTGGCTGGAGGCTGAAAATGAAAATAATTTTCCTTTGCTCAATTTCCTTGTAAACAGCAAAAGAATGGTGTTGATATGCCAGGCTTCACTTGGAAAGTGCATTGTGAGCATGCAAGATCTGTCTCTAGTGGTCTTAAAAAGAGGAATGTGATTTGATTCCTACAGAGATAAATCGGGACACCTTCAACTTTGGCTTCATTTGGTCTTTGTTGTGATAGACTTCCATTGTTCTGTGCCGCACCAACCGTGAATAACTAAGAGCACTAAGGGAAGAGAAAGAAAAAATGGTCTTATGTTGTGAAACCACTTAGCAGAGCTAAGTGAGCTATTGTAAACAGGCAATTTGGGAAGCATTCAGTCCAGCAAAGCAATCTTGACCCATTTCCACTTCAACTGATATTAATGTCAATTTTACACAGTCTGTAAATGTATGTGTGCCTCTGTAGCATACACGAATATTAAAATTTAGAGCTCAGTATGCAGTTTTTCCTTTTATTGGAAAGCATGCTGGTGAATTTGGTTTTCATCAATTTGCAGCTGAGCAATCAGGTTAATTCTATTAGCACTTAATGCAAATATATTTCATAGCAGTACTTTGGATAGATTTTTTAACTCTCAGTACTCAGGTGTGACCTCAGTGACCAATCATATTTCATTTTCATTAGTATTAAATTGCACAAAGATTATAAAAGAGAGTAAATGTGTACCTTTTGGGAGCACAATTCATGCTGCTTTACTAAGTACTATGTTTTACTAGTGTTTATGATACTGTTTTAAGTTTTAGAGAACAGCTTTTCTTCCTTTGAAGTCAAGTCAAATGTGAAACTCTTTTTGCTTTCAGGGTGAGCTGTATTGGACCAATAAATCAGGGTATTTTCTCTGTATAACCTTGAATTTATTAAGATCTTTTACTTAATCAAAAAAAGGGTAATCTATTAACTGGGATAAGTCTGTTCAGCAGCTGATTTAGCACAGGTTTGGTAGCTGAGCACACATGTGCAAAGGTCTTACAAAAGACCAACTAAAGCACGATGCTCCCTGAGTTTCTTCAGATGGTTACTCAATCTGCTGCACGGTGGTGGTGCCAATTAAAGGCTTGTATACATTCTATAGGACGTGCTTTACAATGCTGTGCTCAAACTTTCTAGTCCCTCAGGGGCACTTGTGTGGAAGAGTTAACAAAGTTTTCACAAAAGACAACTATTTCCAGAGAAATTGATGACTTATTCACAGACTCCATTTAGTACACAAGTAACTGCCTTCATAAATATTCAAAAATATTCCAGAGATGCCAAGAACAATCCAAGAAGGAAAGGGAATGCCCAGAGAAACGCTTTTAATAATGGTACAGCTCAAATGTACTGCAAATTCTCTCTATCTCAAGCAGCCCAGTGTTTGCATGGATCTTTTACTGGGTCAGAGAGCTGTAAATAAAATGTCACATCTTAGCATTTAATAAAAACCACAGCATGGCCACTTTATCACTGCAGCCTTGATGTAGCAGGAACTCATGGGTATTTCTGAAATAAAGCTTTGAAGTAGTTATGGGAAATGGACTTAGGAAAAAATCCTGTCCATAAGTTTTGCAAGATCAGGTGTTAATCAAAGTGGCTGCACGGTTACAATGCAGTTTCCTGCATGTATGTTAGATCAGGACTGTGAGTTCAATGTACAGCACATTAATTCCTGTGTTCAGAGACAGTTTTGTCTTATAGCTGTGGACATTCGTTACTTTGAGAGACAGAAAGTCTGCACAGCCGTGGGGGACAGCTGAATTGTGATCTGTGTGTTTAAAAGCTACTTGATTATCTGTTGTAGATCAGCAAAAAAAATCTGAAATAAAACATTTACAGAACAAGAACTCAAATGCAAGTCAGTGTAAGAGCACAATCATTTTAAAGCAAATGCATGTTCTAAAGAAGCTGTCTGATCTGTAGCCATTTTCAGTGGCATGAGATTGAAACAGAAACATCTGCTTGAATTTACCAGTTATGAAGTTGGTATTGAGAAGAGTAAATGAACAGTGAATAACGAAACCATTGATGCTTAGAGAAAGGAATTAAAAGCTTATGTGAATTTTACCTAAACAGAGAATTAACTCCTTTCACTGAAGCATTTTCAAATCTAGTTTAAAATTATCCTTTATATATTAAGAACTTGGTTTTGCTGCAAAAATAACGAATGTATTGCTCTCAATTTGAATTCCATCTATAAACTAAGCCCTTCCATTCAATGTGGTAGTATTTTTGCACACTAGTGAACTAGCCCTTTGGGAGGTATAGGCTACAGTTCAAGTAGGGATGGTGTAATCCATTCACAATTTATGGTGTCTCTTCACAGCCATGGCTTCTTTTGCTCCAGCTAAACCAAGAAGCAATAAACTCAAAAATAACACTCTAGGATTACTAGGGGTAGAGGTGGAGAGAGGAGATGAGGCTTCCTGGGATGATACTTGCTCTGGAGAGAGGAGCTGCTGTCACTGAGGTGTGTCCCATCTCCTCCTTGTGTCATAGCTTTGTCAATAAATCCACTTAATTCTTCCCATCTGCTCTGCTGGCTCTCTGCTGCATTGGCTGGGGTTTGTTCAGCCACCCAGACAAGTATCAGGCATTTGAGATGCCAGGATGTCATAAAAAACCACAGGGTCACAGACACAACTCAGAGACCGGCAGATGTAACGCGGGGCCTACAACATTTGCACTCTTCTGGCATCAGCCAGAGGTGAGGTGGGTACATTTGGGATTCTCAAATGGCATCTGGTGCTTGTGGCTAAGCAACTGAATAAAGCCCTTCATGTCTGCTGATGACAATGGGAGTGTAGATGCTTTGATTTAGACACCCAGAAGCTGTGATCCATGGCTGACTCCCACCCTGGCAGAGGTACAGCTGCCTCAGCAAGGGCTGCTGTAGCTCATGTGTCAAACCTCTCACATGTCCCAACAGGTGATTGGAAGTTTTAAACACAGACTATGGTAAGAATTACAGGAATGATATTATTTTATTATTTATTAATATTAGAGAACTTTTATTATTTCAAATATTTAATAAGTATTAAATTCCAGGAATTGCTGAAGTTGTCCAGACAGGTCACATGAATAATGCAAGCAATGGAGTAGCTGCTGCTGCCTCAGCTTATTGCATTGGGATGGTGACCACTGCTGTGGTCAGGTCTGAAGGCTCACAAGCCTTTAAAAGAAATGTCAAGTTTTCTTCTACATAGAGTATTTCCCACATTATACACTAACACAATCAGCTTTTCGTGTTGCCCTCCACTTCCACACAACTTCCCAGCTTCATTGCAGGGGCAGGCTGTATTCTGCAGTGTTGGTGGCCAAGTCCTGCTGTGGTGGTTTCAGATGTTGTTGCCTCCAGTCTGAGATATCTGCCAGGTTGGTATCCCTGTACCTGCAGAGGAGAATCAATGCTTGGGTGTCACTCCTTCAGGTCACACTTTCGTATGTTAAATCCACTTTAACACAGTTCCAAAATTGCTTTTGCTTTGAAGTAGCTTTGCAATCACCAGACACTTGTGTACACAGACCCCAGGAGGCTGGGATGTAACCCACATCTGGGTACTGCTTAAGCTACCAGGACAGGAAACACATTAAAGGTTCACGGGGAATCACAAAAGTTGCACGAGATTTCTCTTCCAGCACAATGCACAGGTGTCTGAAAACCACAAAAGGCTGTGAATGGCCTCTTAAATTGTGCACCACATTTTCCCTGGAAAGGCCTCAGAACAACAGTCCTGGAAGTCCCCAGGGACAAGGGCCAGCAACACCTGGGCAGTGACAGCAGACACAGCCTTGCAGACAACCCAGCAGACACCAGTTCAACGATTCACTGAGAATTTGCAAATGCAGGATGAATTCACAGCAAGTCTGCCTCCAGCCTTTTGAAGTTCAAATAAAGATTTCACACATTTCTAGGAATTGCCCCCCGATGGAAAAAGAGTGAGTCATTTGGAAGCCAATATACAGAACATGATAAACTTCAATTAAAACAAAATGACAGGAAAGATAAAACCAGGTTTTGGTGGGGAGGTTGTTCATTTATTTGGTTTTGCTTGTTTGTGGTTTTGTTTATTTTTGTTTGGTATTTTTTGCCATGAAAGGAATTTGGAAATCATATTCCACTGGAGTGTAAATAGATTTTCTGAGATTATTTATTTGTCACTGTGTGGACATTTGTGATAATTATTTCTGTTGTGGAATGGTTGCAGAATGTGACATACAACAGAAAATGACAAGAAAATTAAAGGTTTTGTCTTATTTCTTTTTCCCCAAGAAGGAAGAAGGATACTTAGGTGGTTGTGTGGTAGATCTAATGGAGAAAAGCTATTCCTAGAAAACAATGCACAACAGAAAACAAAACTGCATTTGCTCACTCACTTTTGTTTTCTGAATTTGCACCAAAAAACCCATAGAGAGCAAAGTGTAACTTAAAGATTAGGGAATTGAAAATGATACCTTTTGAATCATGCAAACTGAAGCAGTTTCTTTTCTTCAAGGAGAGGCTTAGTTTAAAGACATGTATTAACATATCTGGTTATCATCTCTCTTGTCTGATTATGAACTAAAAAAAGCTTAGGAGCTCCACAGAAGTTCTAACAGTAGAAAATTCTCATTGAGCTCAAGTGGTTGAGATCTCTGAATCTCTAACTGAATATCCTGGGCTCTATTCCCATTTTTAATTTGCTGACAATGTCTCATTTATGAAAAAAGAAGCCATCTTAAATTCTTTCAAGAACTGAGTGATACTGAATTACTCAGAAGAATCTTTCTTCAGCATTTCTTGTTTAGAAAGGCAATGATCAGTATTCTATAGGCTCTCAATATACACTAAAAAGAAAAGAATATGAGGGATTCTTTTGGACAAAATAGTGTAGATGTCACACATCAAAAATTAGTTATCAACTAATTATTTATAAAATGTTTAAGTATTAATTACTTAAGTGATAGACAGCAGCAGAACTATGCAGTCTAGAGCTGATTGTAACATCCCAGAAGATAAATGAGCTACAATATTTAGATTAAACAAAAAAGAACCATTATAATAATATACACAATGAGCAAAGCACCGCATTTTCTAGTTAATGCCAAAACTGAGTTTCACAATGAAGTGTTTGTGGAACATTAAAAGTATAATTTAGCATATCTGAATAAATTATTTTCTACTATGCAGTAAAAACAGAGAAACACATGGCATAGATTACAGCCCCAAATGCTTTTAAAATTCTTGGAGTGGAGGCTGCCTGGCAACTTTTGTACCAGCTGGAAGAGCGAGAGCCCAGCTGGCCTGGCAGTAGCCAGCAGACTGTGCTGGCCTGGCAGGCGGCCACCCCCGAGGGCGGCACAGCATCCCCGGCACTGCCGCTGCCTTGGGAGGCTGACCTGAAACAGAGACAGGACAGAGCCAGGGAATACAGCAGGTGTTTATTACAGGGTCTCCAGGATCCACCTTGGGCAGGACAGGAGCCTGGTCACAAAAAGTGAATGGTCACCAAATGGCTGACCGGTCACGAGATCGTACATTTTTATCAGTTTTGGTCTATTTGCATCATATTGGAGTTTAATTGTCCAATTGCAGCTTCAGGTTGTGAGGTCTCATCTTCCTTGTTCCTCCCTTCAGCCCACTGTTGTTTATGCTTTTGGGCCTGAAAGTTGTCCCTGGCTCTCAGCAGGAAAGAATTTGTTTTTGTCTTCCTGCTCTGTGAAGAGAGCTCACTGGCACTGAATATGAGGCTCAGGGTTACACCTGAGCAGCACAGGATCTGAAACACATGAAAGTAAAACTCAAGGCATCACTGTCACCACCCCGGCCCCGGCAGCACTGTGCCACAGATGTACTCCTGAAAAAGGGTGAATGATGGTGCTGGGAGATGCAGGAGAGCAGGTTTTGGGGGCTCTCCATCACTGAAATCTCTGTCTTGAGATTGTGAAGGGATGATGGGAATATTTGAGGGCTGGTGCCACTGTCAGGGAAGGGGAAAATGCAAAGATTCACGCAATTGTTTCAAAACCTTGCTCACATGACTGTAGGATGCAAACAAAGGAAAAGTAATCATCTGTGTATTTTATGGCCTTTAATCTAAGCATTACAGGCTGTTAACACATTGGAAGTAAGCTCCCCATGGTCACATATTGATGTTGTCAAGTTAAAGAAATAAATGTAGTGATATCAAATCAGAACAAACTCCAGTTTGGGAGGGGTGAAGGCTGTACCCAGCTTCAGGTCAAATAGTGAAAGCAGGATAGCAATAAACAGCCACATTGTCTCCTTTGATGTCTTCTAGTGGAGGAAGGGAAAGTCCCAAATTAGGGAAGTTGGCACCTTCAGGACATTTGGGTCCTTCAGAGGTTAGGTGTGAATAGAAAAAGAACCCAAAACAGGTCACCCTTTGTTATACAGTGAGAGACACCACCAAGAGAGAAATCTTTATGGAATGACACATTATTTGCTCTATGTCTCAAAGTTCCTGCTTTTTTGTTCTGTTCCTTTGCCAAACATAGTAGTTGTCCATCCTCCCCTAGAGGCTGAACAGTGTCTTTCCGGGAAATTAAAACAAATGCAGGCACAGTGATCCAAGCTTGGGTTTAGCCCCTCCTGGCTCATTTCCCAGCACACCTGCTGTGGTGGCACTCTGGTACAGCTTCTCCAGCTCCTCCCAGCACAGCACAGCCAGCACTGGCTGAGAGGTGGGTGGCTTTTCATGGGCATGGGTAGGAGCTGGCAGAGGAGTGAACTGTCAGGGGATATTGAACTCCACCCTGTGGGGTGGTGACAGGAGGTTACTACATGTCCCTGCTCACAAAGGATAAGCAGTTGAGGTGTTGGGGCGTGGGTTGGACTCGATGATCCTAAATATCTCTTCCAACCTAGTGGCTCTGTGTGATGGTCTCTTCCAAAGAGCCCCATCTGAAGGCTGTGCTGATTCAGGGGAAACCACAGACACCAGAAGGCAGAGCCCTTCAGCACAGCTCCCCTTGAGAAAGCTTTAGTGGTTTGATTGCTTTTGTGGTGTGGGTGCTTTGATCTTCAGGGGGAGTGTCATCAGACCTTCTCCTCCTCCTCCCACAAACCCTGAACCAATGGCAGAGGTATGGGCCTTGTACAGTGACAGTGCAAAGCCTCACCTGCTCCATATTGCAGAGGAACTCTCCCTATTCATGAGCGAAAGACCTGTGCAACACCTCCAGCCCAGGATGAAGCACTGTGTTATCTGTTCTGAATACCTGCAGAGTCTGAAGCATACTATGTCACCACTAATTCCCATGGGAGGGAGAATTTGCTCTTCTTTGGTTTTTTTCATGTGAACATGTCCAGACCAAAACCCAGAGGCTAGATTCATTAAATTTACAATAAAATATATTCTCAAGTATGAGTATGTAATGCTTTCACACAGACTGAAATACTATTTTTGAATTGGACTCACAAAATTATTTTCATTTGACTTTCAATGATATTTAAGCACCTGTCTCTTTGAAAACAGACTTTTGACTTTTAAATAATTTAGTCTCTGCTGGAAATTGTATCCCATCTGCTGGAGAATCTGACTCATAAAGACTCTGGTTTACAGATTTTCAAATTACCCAAATATTTCTCATATTTCTAAGACTTTCCTTGCTGAATACCTTCAAAATTGCAATACAGAATCAACAAATACCTCATATCCTTTGCACAGTCAAGAAGATGAATATGGGCTTGGTTCTTAGCAGAATACTATGAGACCCTGGAAAGTTCCAGGCTAATGGATAGTTTTGCTGCACTGAAACCATGTGCCCTTGCTATTCCAGGACTTGGCCTCTGACAGCAAGGCCACAAGGGTCAGGATTTACTGGTGTAGGTGTTGATGCAAATTACTTTTGGATCCCAGTCAGTTTGTGCTGTGCCATTAGGCATGGGGGGGTGAGTTTTGCAGGAAATTAGTCTGCTTAGTGGCCTAAAGTTATGATAAGCTACAGAGAAGTGAGTGTAAAATAGTGATCAACTCCTTTTTTAAAGGAATACATAGAGTTGTACTGACATTTTACCAGTGAACTATCCCTGATTTAACTGGAAGCTGCCCTCCTTTACCTCTGTGTGGTCATAGGGTTAGGTTTTATCTTTGTGTAAGTGCTGTGTCTTGATAGCCACCACACACAGTTCTGTTGCACTTCCTCGTATTATCTGAGGTATATCACACCATGCTCACAATGAAGTCAGTGGGGGCTTTGCTCTGGAATTGAAAAAGAAAATAGAAAAGGACTGGGCATCATGTAAAATAAACAGTAATGTTAGCTTCTTTAATACCCATTGCATTGCATCATAATTAAAATATTTTCTTTTAAAATTGAAAGTTGTAGCAATTAATATCTAACTTTCATCTTAGCTTCAGTGGTAAAATTCTCCTCTCATGTTACCTCTGAATTACAGAGGCATGAAAGAAGAATTAGGCCTTGATCTTTGGATTCACTAGTAAGTCCAAGATGCAAAAATCTGATATTTTCTGGATGATGTTTAAGTGTAGGGGGACAGCTGTTCTTTTTCTCCATTTCTGTAGTTAAATCACTCTGTATATATCCCTTTTACATGTTATATTAATTTTTGTTTTATGTGTGGATTATGAGCCTCACTGAGATCCTACAAGGGTCCATCAGGAGTTATGGGGAGTAATCAGGAGCATTCTCATTCTTTTGAAGTTGACAGTGAGGAAAGGCTGTAATTACAGGTGAGTGTCTGCAAAGGACAGGGAGTGGCTGTCTGCATTAATTGTTCATTTCACTCATTCTTTCAACAACTAAAGTCAACATGAACATTTCAGCCAGTGACTATTGGCTTTTCTCACTTTTCCACTTAAACAGACCAGTTCTACTGCTGATCCAAGAGCAGAAAAAACAGGCAGATAAGCCAGAGAGGATTCAAATACACATCTAGAATTTAGAATCATAGGATCACAAAATCCTTTATGTTTTTCGAAAAGACCTTAAGATCAGCAAATCTCATCATTAACCCAGCACTGCCAAGTCCACCACTAAATCATGTCCCCAAGTGCCACATCTACATGTCTTTTAAACACCTCCTGAAATAGTGACTTCACCACTTCCCCAGGCAACCTGTTCCAAAGATTGACAACCCTTTACATGATGAAACTTTTTTTAGTATCCAACCTAAACCCCTCCTGGCAAAACTTGAGGCTGTTTCCGCCTTTTCCCCGACCTCCACATGGCTACAACCTCCTCTCAGGTGGTTGTAGAGTGTGATAAGATCTCTCCTGAGCCTCCTTTTCTCCAGGCTAAACACCCCCAGCTCCCTCATGTGCTCCTCACCTGACTTATGCTCCAGACTCTTCACCAGTTCCATTCCCCTTCTCTGGACCTGCTCCAGCACTTCAATCTCATTTTTGTAGGGGCCCAGAACTGAACCCAAGGTTTGAGGTGCAGCCTCACCAGTGCTGAGTACAGGGGGACAGTCCCTGCCCTGGTCCTGCTGGCCATTCTTGCTCTACAGCAAAACAAACTAGGTCCTGAAGCCAAGAGAATTCTGAGAGCTTTTAACTGCTTGTGCCCCAGACAGGAGTCAAGTGCATTTTCAGTCATCCAAATGCCCCTGAACCACGGTGGCAGGCCCAGCTCAAGGGGTTCCTGCTGGAGTGAGCAGTTGGCAGAGTGGGGAGACCACACTGCTCTAAACACAGGCTCAGGACAGTCTGAGCCATAATTGCTTTAGAAGCAGGGGATGACATCTCTCAGCTAAGAACAGGTCCTGTCCTTCTGCTGACAAGATTCCATCAGTAAAACAGTAGATTTCTTTATGTGAATTGATTATTTAGAACTTTATACTCCCCCAGCTCCCACTGTATGACAGATTGGATGAATCCTACTACAAGATGCTTGTCCAGTATTATCTGCCTGACAGATAAATGCCTTGATTAAGATGGGATTAAATCCAAATCTTTTTCCATAGGCAGCTGATCACTGGCTCTCCATGTCCTCTTTTTCTCAGACCCTGGAGCCATCTCATTTACGGTTTCATTCGGCTATACTGCTCACAGGCCAGGCTAATTGCTTCTCCAGATAGCAGGCTCTGCTTCCACTTCTTGCAGGTTTTTTGAAACAGCAAAAGAAAGTTAGCAGGTGCCAAAATATTCAGTGATATTAACATTTGTGTAAAGTTCTTACTCAGGTAAAAATTTATGAAAATTCATCTAATTCATAAACTTGTCCTATGCATGATTGCGGGTTGTCATGCTTGCAGGTAAATCTAATGCCTTGTTTATATCATAAAAAACCAGCTAGAATGCTTTTCTCACTGCATGACAATCTGACAACCATTTACATGTCTGCTGAGAGACTGTTTTCTCTATATGGATAGAAGCTCCTAACATATCCTATGTGGCCTTCATGCATTAATATACTACGATAAGAAGATCAAAAGCATTTGCACCATAAACTGGACATTACTGCTTGAAATACAGCCCCTTGATTTAATCATATTTGCAACATAAGCAGTTCCTTGAAAGGGGCATATCTGCACTTGAGACATCCTTGTTACAAAAAAACAATAGCAAATGATCAGTTTTTTCAAAGTCTGCAGACATAAAATTCTTTAGATGTGCTAAGCAACATTTTATTAATGGCTTGTTTCTCTTCACATAGTCACAAGAAAACTGGTACTCTCTTAAAAAATACATAGTTTTCTTTCTACTTTTTATACCCCACTCAAATAAAGGGCATACATACCTATAAATGAAGTAGCAAAGCATCCTTGTGACAGATTTCTTCCTCCACCTAGTCTGTTGCAGGGTTTTTATGAGATTGATGCCAGAATGCTTGTCAAACAACAATTCTGTCTTAGAATCATAGAATTCTCAGGGCTTGAAATGGAACTTATAGGTCATCCAGACCCAAGTCCCTGCCATAGGCAAGGACAGCTCCCACTAGACCAGGTTTCTCAGAGCCTCATCCAACCTGGTTTTGAACACTGACTGGGTTGGGGCAGCCACAGCATCTCTGAGCAACCTGTTCCAGTGCCTCACCATCCTCACAGTAAAAAATTTCTTCCTAATATCTAACCTAAGTTTTCTCTCTTTCAGTTTCTACCCCTTACTCCTTGTCCTATCACTGTGGTTCCTAATGAAACAGAAAAGAGACTGCCAGGAGAGTGTAAGCTTTGACTGATATGGTCTCTGCTCAGGTGCAGTTGGGCAGGCTGGAAACATCTCATCCCAATCTGAGCTATGTGCTTCAGATTTGAGAGGAGAGCAAGCAACTTTGGTGAGCCACGCAGAGCTAGAGCTGCCCTGTAGCACTGTTGCTCTAAATTTTTCTCATGAAAAGTAATCTCTGAAATCACTTATGCCTTCTGAAATAAATTCAGAGAGTGGAGCACTGGTTTAATTCTGGCACCTGAAATGGTATCTTGTGGAAATGCACTGAAATCTTTGTTGTGACTTGTCTTCACAACAACATCACAACTTAGAGTCAGCACAAGGAAATACAGGAATATTAGATATTAAGTAGTCCCTTGTTCTTTCATGGTTTAAGCATAAACATCATTCTTCTTAGTTCCCTTAGAGATTCAAATAATTTAGAAGACAAGGAGGATGGTGAAACAATCCCAGATGAACTGCCTATCCCAATCCTCTCACTGTTTGTGTTGGCTGGATGCATGCAGAAGTGGGCATGACACCAGCTTAAGGACAGGTTACTCACATTTTTTTCCACTTGCCAAAGAGTTTTGAGAGCAGCCGTGTCTTAGTCACAAAATCATTACTACAAGACTGCTGCTGAATGAGCATGAAAGTGGTCTTATGCTCTCTCAGAAATGTGTAAAGTGGATGGTCTCTGAGATCCTTGAGCTTTCCTGTCACCTTTACAGTGGCTGAGATGCAATCTAGGGGAAGAGGGGCTGGCCCAGAGGTTTGTGGTTTCCTCACAGACATGTACATATCTACATCTGTGTCTACACAATGGTTAGATTTGATATCTTAAAGGTCTATTCCAACCTAAACAATTCCATGATTCTACATATAAATACATGTGTATTTGTAAACAAAAACTTATGTGTGTTTTCTGTCCTGTCTATGTAAGTTAAAGAAGATAATCAATGCAGGCAGGGAGAGAAAAGAAAAAAAAAAGAAAAGAAAGGAAAGATTGTCATTAAGGCATTTGACAATATGAACAGGAGTTTCATAACTACCTTCATGATAGTTGATATCTGATGAAAACTGTTTAAGAATTACTTTGCTGGAAAGCCATTAAGGGAAGCCAGCCAGATATTAGGTAACGTAAGACTGCTTGGGAAATCAAAACAAAGTTACAGGGCCATTAGCTCAGTGTTATGCTTTTGGCGGCAGAACGGACTGTGGAGAAGGGGCCTCCAAGGCTCCCAAGTGGGTTTTTTCCTCCCCCATCAGTTCCACGGGGGACATGGGTTGTTTGGAGAGAACGCTGTCACCTCTCTCTGCCACAGGAGGGAGTGGAGGCGTTTCCATGCCCACCTGGCCACCTTTGGTACCCACTGAGCCTGGAGCCTCTTCTGCGGAAGGGGCTCGGCTGTGCCAGCCCTGTGCTGGTGCAGGTGGGACAGGAGTGGCCTCCTCTGTCCTTTGTTTGCCACCAGAGGGCACAGAAGCTCAGGGCTTGGGCTCACCTCATCCTCCTCAGGAACCCCCAAAGGAGCCATCCAGGCACAGCCAGGCCTTTCTCTCCGGTGCACATCCCGGTTTTGGTTGTCCCAGGTTCTCCTTCCCTCTTTGGCTTGCCCCTGCGGTGTGTTTGTTCTGCTGTGCCCGCACTTCCCAGCTGCTGCACACACGAAGCTCACACACCCCTGCAGGGACAGCCTGGCTGCTGGGAGCAGCACCTTGGCCACTCTGGCTCTCGGTGGGAGCGCCCTGCCAGCCGAGCTGGAATTCCAGCTGTGCCGGCTTTCGGCATGCCGAGCCTGCAAACATCCCCGCATGCCTCTGAGCTTCAAAGGACGATAGAGATACAGCAGAGGCTTTGTCTTCAACCAGCTCGTGGATTACCTCTGCTGTTCCAGGGCTTTGCTACCTGGTGTTTGTGCAGTCTGTCTGCTTGCAATCCCAGTGCCTCGCACAGTCTAAGTGCCCTACTGATTGTGAAAGCTGGAAAAGATCTGAACAAAGGAAAATGGACATTTTTAGAAACAGTCATCATAAAAAGTGTATTTTCTTGTTTCAGGGTAGTTACTCAGGATAACTGTATTTGTTAGTGCTAAGGTAGTGCTGCCAGGCTTCCCTGGTATTCTTAGAGCATTCTGTTTAATTATACTGAATGAAGAGAAACCTTTTCCAGCCCAAGTCTGAGCAGTCAGGACTTTTGCAGAAACTGCAGGTCTACTTCTACTATGTGGAGGAAAATTATTTCATGGAGTAGTTTAGTGCTGCTGAGACTTCCAGAAGCAGCAAAATACTGAAACACAAGGCTCTGGCTTTGTTTGAGCAACTCCAGCTCCTGCTTTTCTCATTGAAACATTAAAGGCCTGTCTGCATGGGCAGCTTATAATTCTACAGACTGCTGTTTTGCTATAAAAATATGACTGGTGAACTGTTGGAGGCTTACAGTACAGTAATACTTATGTTGTCACATCTTCATTCCCATGTATTTTGGTGGTCCCCTTCCTGCCTTTCTCTCACTTTATGGCCTGTGCCAGCCAGTTACTTTAATTAACAATGTCTTACTCCCTGATTAAATACTGATGTCCTCCTTCGAGCTCCAAAGGTCCCCTAATTTGCCCTCCTCATTGCTCCTGAGGTGCTAGCATACATGCACACAAGGAGCCTCAGGGAGATATCCCATCCTGGGCTCCGGGGTGGGGCTGTGGAGATGGGTAAGGACTGGCTGTAGGACTTGTATTGCCTGAGTAAAAGAACAGTATGTTCCTAGTATTTTGTCATGGACACTCTGATTTAACTATTCAAAGTGAAATGCAGGGACTTTCACCTGTTTTCTGCTACATATCTTTTGGCACAGCACAGAGAGGATGACAATACGCATAGTGAAGAGGAGAGGATCCCCTGCCCTTGGGCCTGAAGCTGGTGGAAATCCATACCACATGGAAGCAGGAGCTTGCTCTGAAGGGACAGCCAGCTGTGCCCTGGACATGGGCAAAGGATGACAGTGTAAAGCAATCACAAATGCAGAAGGTTGTTTAGGCATAAATCTTGCACAGCAACCCTGCTGTCTCTGACTCACAGACAGATGCTTTTAGAGATTGAAGTTTGCATGATCATTTGTGGCATGTATCTTGTCA
This sequence comes from Cisticola juncidis, assembly GCA_013400215.1. NCBI lineage: Eukaryota > Metazoa > Chordata > Aves > Passeriformes > Cisticolidae > Cisticola > Cisticola juncidis. The sequence goes on from VXBR01011332.1 coordinate 1,457,451, forward strand.
GGTGCCAGGGTCTCTCATTTACTCTGTATTAGACCTTTTGGTCAATCACTCAGCAGAGGGACCAACCCCAAGAGGCTCACTTTGAGAATAAATATGAGGAATCACTGGAAAAGGCAATCAGCTGAGCGCTGGGTAAGAAACTTTCAGGTTGGCTCAGGACATTTGTACAATGCAGTGCTCTCTCAGCCATCTCAGGATTCTTTCAAACTAGCTAACATAACTGGAGGCTCCTGTTTTGAAACACAGCAATTACACTGATTTATAGCATTGGGAAAATTAGGTGAAATAATTTGAATTGGTTGGAAACTTTGTCTTTAAACAAGTCTTTATTATTTTTGTTTATCTTTTTTTTTTTTCTCCTGGTGTTTTTGGAAATCACCGATTTGTTGAAATCAAAATGTTTTGTGACACGGGTGGGTTTTGGCAAACGAACAGGACCCATGCAGAGTTCCGAGGAAAACCTTCCTGACAGGAAATCATCTGCCATCAGAAAATTATTTGGTGTCTTGACAAGTCATTTGGCTCATGGTCAGGATGCATGACTCCTGTGCAACTTTATGTACAGACTGGGCTTCCCCAAAATACAGGCTTGGGCTGCAACTACTATATGGGATTTCAGCCTTCAGCTTGGGGACATTGTGGCTTCCAGGCTTCCTGGCCGTGGGTTAGGAACTTGCAAGCTCAGGGAACTTCTTTTCCCCTAGTACACAAATCTCAATGATGGTTCCACAGTTTCTCTTTGAAATACATGAACACAAGGACTGTCATTGTAAAAAACCATGTGGACCAACCATGTGCTGCTGACACATCATCACAGCTTCATACACAAAACATCTTTGCAGTCTATTGGAAAACAAAATATAGATATACAGACTGAAGTGTCTTCAGCTAAAGCCTATTCTATGGGTACTGTAGGGCTCTGAAGTGGAAGTGTAATTGCAAGAATGATCTGTTCAGTGTTAGCCACAACAATGAGATCACTATGTCTGTGGCAGAGATAGCCTTATGAGTTTTTTAAGGCTTGTAGGTGGAATAAAGAGCCCATTTACAACAGTCCATGGGAAGAAGAACAAGGTTAAACAGCACAGGGTATGAAATTTCTTCTGGGACAAGAGACTATGCTTTTGGGCTTAGATGGGACTGAAATGATAAATTAAGATCACTCTTTCTTTGGAGGTTAGCATCACCCCCAGCTCTTCTCAGAGGATGCATTATAAAGGGTTTGTCTGCACAGCAGAATCACTCTATGATTTTATCAAGGTCTAGCATCCCTGCACTGGCAAGCCAAGGTGGCAATAGCAGTAAAAATTACACCATACAAGCTTCTGAAGAAGCATTTAAGTGAAGTGTATTGCCGGTGTTTCTAAAGCATGTGAACCCTGTTATTAGCAGATGATAACATTCAGGTGCTGCATTTTCCTGGCCATTGTCCTCCCTGGCAGGCAGATTACAGCAATTCAGACTCCTTTGTTTTGCTGAGCAGAACTGCTTCTATTGAGAGCTTTGCCCAATCTCTGGCACTCATCAAAAAAAAAAAGAATGAATTTGGACTCAAGGTAATTGAGGTTATCTTGTGGAAAATATATAGACACAAAGAGGTAAATCCGTGCAAGAGATGCACACATCTCTTTGTCATGCCTTCTCTGTTTTACAAAAACAATTAATGACTTCAGGTATGCTAAATCATTTGTTACCTCATTCTTGCTGAAATGGCTTTATTTTCCTTTAGGGTTGAAGTGGCCTCTGAGGAGAGTCTAAACAAAAAATTGAAAAATATTCTCCTAAGTAGATGATCAGCCATATCTCCTACCGATTTTTCTTTGCTCCAGCTCTTCATACAACATTCTGCCATTTTATAGTGATAATCTTTTTCCAGCTGACCTATCTACAGCATAGCATATTTAGTTTGATGACAGTATTTATGACATAATATAAAGGTTGTGTGTAGGAGCCAGGAATGGGGAAACACTTGGAATGAAGTCAAATACAGTCAAACTAAACATCTGATTGTCCAGCTCAGTCTTGCAGTTCTCATTCAAGTGAATTCTTTGGATGGGAATCGGGGCTGAGTAAACTGTAAAAAGAGAAGCCTTATTCAGATTTCTGTAGATTGGCATTGATCTTTAACAGGTTTTCTGTGTAAATGGAAAACTTTCACTATTGTAGGTGTAGCCTTTTTGAAGTCTGACATTTGCAGACAAATCCTGCTTTGATGTTACCTTAGTATGCAAAATGGTTTGCAGTTTTCCCTCTATTTTTTGAATGGTTTAATAATCCAAAATGACATTATTAAGTGCAGCTAGATTAGCCAACCAGAGACACTTTTTCCAGAGGTAACCATAGGACTGATTCACAAGTAATTGCATTGGCAGGAGTGCTTAAAATCAGAGAAATCAGAGAAATGGAAAAAATTCCTTAAATCAGGATATTCCAGCCTCTAAAGAGGGACCTGGCATGAATTCACAGACTCAAACCAAGTGTTTTATTGGCAATGCAAAAACTTGTTCCATGATCAGTGAAACTAATGAAGCTTCACATACACTGAATTTGTGTCTTATGATTACATTTTTTACTTGTTTTCTAATGCCTTAAGGCCTGGAGTATTCATAAAAATGCATCATGTAAATTCTCTGATATCAAACAGGAGAGCTTCCACTGCAGTATTTGTATGTCTCTCTCCCCTCCCCTATGCAGTTATTGGGTTTTTTTAGTCCACAAGAGCTCAGAAAACTTTAATCCTCTATCCTGTTGAAGATAAGATTGACTTGGTTTACAAGTGGAACACATATTTGGAAGATCACACAGATAATCATCACTCCCTCAAGCCATAAACACACTACATAATTATCCAGATTGTGTTCCTTTATGACATCCTGCTACAAATAGCTCCAACTACAGACCATCAGTGTGCCTACCAAAGTTATCAAGGCAGTAGAAACTACGATAAGGATTTGCCAATTACAATCTGACAGCTCAGGTAAAGATAACCCCGAAAAAGAAATTCCATCTTTAAATTTAAATTCCTAAAAGCAATTATAGTATAATAAAAATGTTAAATGAAGGATTACGTCTGAGACAGCAATACAGTACAGTATACTTAGCACTTAATGAAGAGAACCAGGATTTGTGTGCAGAGGACACTGAATGCATATATACTCCATTTAATTAGGAGTTGCTGGTCATATCACCAACCTACCACTGGTTTCTAATCAGTATAAGTATATTAACCATATTATATTAACCTTTTACACACCATCCATAGTGTTGTTATTAAAAAAAACCAGTTTGTATACTTTAGTAGAAAGTGAGCAATACTGATGGTTAAATGAATGGAGTTAAACAACAATTTGTAGACTGCAGGTGGTTGATAGCAATATAAATTTTCCTACTCGCATTTGTTGATAAGCAAAATCATAGTATGTTTGCAAACTAAATAAAAATGTGTTTTGGAAAGGTCTGTCACATCAAAGTTCTCCATTTTATAATACGCATCTAAATGTCTGACTGGTGCCTAATTAAGAAATATTCAGGTCTGAATGTCACCATCTTTACAGCAGTTCTTTTAGCCAGATTTATATGGCAGTTGAATTTGAGATTGCTTAAATTAAATGCCATGCTTTATTAATTAAGTGCAACACAAGTGCAGTATTTATCTCAATTATGTATGGAATGGGTTGGGAAGCTGGACATAACTGACTAGAACACAAACAGACTTGAGCCAGAGCAGAAAGGAAATGTTAGTTTAATGAAGAAATTTGCATAATAACACTTCATCATCTGCTGACATGTAGTTGTCTGCAGTGCTACTGTGTCTGTTGTGCACAGCAGACACAGATCCCATCTTTGTCTTCTGCTGGTGACCCTCTCACTCAGGAGACAGAGTTGGATAGAACCTGTCAAGAATGAGCCCTCCTGTGCCCAGATTTGCATGAGAAATGCACATGAGAACATGATATCTGGAACAGATGCATTTTGTGGGAAAAGTTCTCATGTCTCAGCCCTGAGAAGGCAAGGGAGATGTTCTTTTATGATGATATGTAAGTACTGAAGGCCCACCTGATTACTGTAGCATATTCACAATAAATTTCTTGTCACAGTCTCATAGAAGCTATAAAAGGGACAAAAGACATATACGGGACAAAACTGAATAGCTGACACCAGCTTCTTTGCAGTGTCTGGGAACTTTAAAAGACATTGGCAAGACAGGAGAAAGCCTACACCCAACAGAGATCAAAAGAAGTGCAGCAGCTTAAAAAGGGAACTCCTACAAGAGCATCTGTAAAGTTTGTGGGAATAACGCTCCTTTTGGTCACATAACTGGGTGTCTGAGAGGGCTGGGACAGCCACAAAGGGACCTAGAATGCATGCTGGGGTTTTAACATGCTTTTTTCCTCTACATAATTTAATCCTGTGGTTAAGTTAAACAATATTTTGGTCTGCTTAGTCCCTGGTTTTCACACAGATTTTCAGGAAGGAGATATAGCTGGTGTCTGAGCTTGGTCAGAGCTACTATACTCACAAATCTTGACCTAAAACCAGGAAATATGCTAGAGTTCACCTCTACCAGTACTGTACTTACAGAACAGGGGTAAAAGAAGGCATTTTGGGACACCATGGATATACTGGCACCTTGGTTGATGCCACTGATAATGTATTGTTTTCTCACTGTCCATATTATCAGTTAAAATTGCAGTGCTGGTGAACTTTTCATTATAAGAAAAATTAATTGACATGCACTTGAAATGTAGAAGATGTTATTTTTTAAAGGACGGACCCTTTGCATATATATGAATTAATTAATAGATTACCTCTCCTTGTTCTCCTTGTCTTACTTTTTCCTGTCATAACATGTCATAACAAAAAAAACACAGCAATAACAACTCTTCAGACAAGGCCTGGGAGATCACTCAAGGTCTCTCCTCTCATAGTTTCTTAATCCACTTGACTCTAAGTGCTAACTTTCATCCGATATTTCATGTATTTACTTTCTCTAGGCCATGATAAACGTGGGCAAATAACCAGCTGTTTGCACCCACTGGCAATGGATGGTAAATACAGCTGAAACCTCCTTAGACCTTTAGGCCAATGTCTGACTTCAGAGAAGGATATGAGGCTGAGTGCTGCTCCCATGGCAGTATGCATGTTGATTCTGCATTTCTTGAAATTCCCCTGCCTTGCTTGAAGAGGTTTGCATTCAGCTTGCTGGCTTCTACAGACCATCTTTCCTCATGGCAGGGAGTCCAGGTCCCTGTCTCCTGGTTGTGAGTCATGGTGCACGACCTGGCCCTAGGCCCATCACACCTAATTTTACTCCTTTGACAGTGGCATTTCCAGTGACAAACTGACTGTACACTTCAGAGGAGCTACATGGGTCATCTACATGTAAGCTCTTTCTCATCTCTGAAGGTGTCTGGCCTCTTTCCATTAACTGCAGAGAGAATTTGTAGCAAATGGCCTTGAAATCTACATGGTTCTGTTACATTCCCAAAGTAGTGTAGAATAAATCCTCAAAGGTGTGCTTAAATTTGGAGTGCTGCTATGCTCACTATTGCAATTCCTAAATCTCTTTTTTCCTTCAGGAACTTGTTATTTCAGTGCTGAATTTCTGAGTTTCTGTCGAACATGGGCTAATATCTAGGTGCAGCTTCCTGTGCCTGAACATCTAGGGCCATGTGAGATGTGGCTGTGTGTCCAGTATAAAGATGACAGACCCAGTGCAAGATGTATCTTTCTGCTGCAGCAGCAGAAGGCCACGAAAAATACCCTGTGGCACCTTTCTTTTGGCAACTGGATTAATCCCCTGTTAATATAAATGAATATAAATATGTAAGAAAGTGAGGGAGTTAGTTAACTTAAATCTTCATGAGTTCAGCTCTAGAACTTCTGATATCATAGCTCACCTGTTATCCTTAACATTGGGTAACAAATACAGTAGACACATCTCACTGAGGGCTCCCAGCTTCTGCTGGTGCATAGTGATCTCTGTTAGCCCATCTCTATAGACACAATGGTATGTTTGAACAGATGCAGGTCCTGGAAAGCTGCTGTCTATTAAAAATATGTATTAATAGTTTCCTTTAACTCCCTCTGTGATACCATAGGTCATCAAAATATTTATTTAGAACAAAAAATACTCATCTTTTCTGCAAAGAACATCTTGACAGAAATACAATCTCATCAAACTATCCTGTTTCTCTTGCTTTGAGCACCATCACATGTAGAACAGATGTTGTGAATCCAGATAATCTAACAAATCTGAAAAAAGTCATAAAGTATAAAACAACTGCTCTATATTTGTAGCTAGACATGGCTGAGATGGATAGAAAGACCAGCTGAGTAGCAGTAAAAGCAGAAGCCAAAGTGAATTACCAAGTGTTTAGCATTCCCTCTTCTTCTCAATAGCTGTAGAATAACCATTTGTTCAGAGTAAACTTTTTCAAACCCTTTTATACATGGACTGGGCTGGACAAGCAGCATAGACTAGATCAAAGCCTTAACAGATGAAGACAGGATGAATCAAACACTCAGAGGTGAATCAGATAAATGAAACATACCCAGGCAAAATAAACAAAGACAGTATTCAGGACTTCAAATTATTTACTGCAGTCTTCACACTGCTCTGCTGCATCAGCACACCTTCCTTGTGTAGATGCAAGTTGTAACAGTTCTCCAGGTAAATAAACCAACTTCTTGTAAACAAAATTTTTAATTAACTGCTCTGATCCACATCATGGATGCAAAAGCATGTGAGCAGCCATGCTCAGGCCCAGCTCAAGTTCAGTGGGACTTCTTGGTGCAACTTCAGCACCGCAAGGACGGGGCTGTGCAGTGAGCAGGCAGCAGCGGGCCCTGCCTGCAGGATGGGTGCAGTTTGACTCCCAGCAGGAAGAACTTGCCAGAAGCACAACTGTGGGGCCGTGCAATGTATGTCCAGCCAGAGGAGGGTGCAGGGACAGAGATGCCTTGTATGGGGAGCTGTCTTGGGTTATGTAACCAAAAAAAGTGTATTGTATTTCATCTGTTGAAACCAGTTGGGGAGATTTTTTTTTTCCTTTATCTCTTGTAACTCCAGGGGGGAGGGGGGTGGGAGGACTTCTGTTAATGGGCCAGCTGTTAAAACCAGGTGAGCAGTGTTCCTTATCTCTTCACCTACGACCCATCCTCCCTCCAGGGGGATATCTGCTGTGAAAGAGCCATTGAGGCTCACCACATGACTGATAAAATTAAATCATTCCATTGTGAGATGCTCCACCCAGTAGGAAGAGCCAAGCATTCCTACCTGGATAAAACCTGAGATTCAGAACAGCAGAGCATCCGCTTTTCCACTGGAATCTCAGAGAATTCTGGGATTCTCATCTCGCCGCCACTTCAGGATCATCTCTACTCCAACAGAACCACATCTATCACTCCAGGAGAACTTATTTGGACTGCTTCCAACACCCTGGCCAACAGGGTGTCAGGTTGTATTCCTGACTCCATCAGGGTTTTCTTGGAATTTTGTCTGCTTTTTTTTATTATTTTTTTTTATTATTGCATTTCAATTATTAATATTCCTAGTAAAGAACTGTTACTGCTATTCCCTTATTTTTCCCTGAAAGTTCCTAATTGCAAAATTGTAATAATTTGGAGGAAAGGGGTTTTACGTTCTCCATTCCAAGGGAAACTGCAGTTTTCCCTGACAGATACCTACCTGTCTTTTCAAACCAAGACAGGAGCTATTTCCAGCCTCCCATTAGCCTGGAAAACAGAGAGCTGACAGTATTGGCAAAGACAAATTAATGCTGATACAGTTTGTGCTTGTGTCGGGGATTTTGCTGGTATATGTATGACGCAGAAGAAATTGCAATTTTAGCTAAATCTCTTCGCTCGTCAAAGTACAGACTTGGTCAAATAAAGAGAGAAACATATGAAATAATGCTTAAATCAGTTAAAATAAACATATAGGTGGAAGTGGCCAATTTCTTCTCTAGCTAATTCCATGCTTATATTATGAACTAAAGATTGGCAGAAGATTAGGAAGCTGACAAAAATGATTTTTTTTTCTATTTCTTCCTTTCCCTTGAACATTTGCAAGCTTCAAAGTCCTTACTGAATAAATAATTTAAATATATATTTATAGTTTATTTGTGTGTACTGAGTGAGGTGGATTCATATCACTAAAAGAGCTGATACATGTCAGTTATCCATTTTGACTTACAGTCTTTGACTGCACAAAAATTACATAAGACTCATTTTCTTTGTTTCTCTTTTGGCTACATAGTCAAAAAGTTCATGTGAACTCTGAAGTAGTTAAAAAAGCATTATCACTGGCCTTAAGTTATTTGTCATGGCAATAAAAATGTATGAAAATTATTCATATGGTGCAGGTGAGATCACCATAGTACTTTTGAAATATGTAGCTGTGTGTGTTTTATTCAGTATATGCTGGAGATTGCCTGATGCAAATTAATTTTATGGAAAATTAAGCAGATTGCCACAGCTGCACTTCACAACTGTCAGAGATTTCTGTAACTGGCAAATTTCCAGGAAGCCTGCTAAGAAAGAACTGAAAAGTTTACCACAAGCAGCTATGCTGAGGCACACTCCAGGACTGAAACAAACTGGCTGTCATTTTACCATGTGGTTACTCATAAGTGTATTGGATATTGGAATTGGTTTTGAAGTCAGGTTGTTTATCACTCCAAAGAGACATGTTAGAAATCATTGTATCAAAATTCATTACCAAAGTTAATTTTAGACTATTCTGTTGCCTAGAAGATTTGACATCTTTTGACTTTCATAATATTTATTCTAGTTCCCAAAAGACAATATCTTAGGAATTACCTCATAGGTTTAAGGAAGGAGTAATTTTTGAAGTATTACTTTGGCTAAATATTTAAGCCATTTGTGACTATAAGTTAAGCTTTTAATTTAAAGGATAAAAAACTAATTCAGCAAACTATAATAATATGCTTATTATTTATTGTTCTTATCCTATTACTGGCAGAGAAATGAGGTGAGCAAACTTAGAGGATAGACTTGTCAAGTTACCAGAGGGAAGCTCTACAGAGTCTCAGCCAAAGGTCCATCTCTAAAACCACAATTTAAAGCAAAAACTCCCCTGGATTATTGAGACCACAGGTCTTGGCTCTCCTGCAGGGGAATTTTTGAGCTGCCTTAAATCAGGATTGTGGAGTTGAAGAGTATGGTCAATGATGGAGAGTGAATTTTGCTAAAAATGGTTGAAACCAGTTAATTGAACATTTCAGAATGGTTTTACATCCAGCAAAAGAGAGCAGAAGCAGACCCGACATTTCCTATTCATTTATTGACCTGTTTGAAAAATGTTTCTCTCTACAGACTTTTTTTTTTTTTTTTNAGCTTTGGAATAAACAAGGAGAACATTTGAGAAAGGAACATGAATAAATTGCAAATTGTTTTGGTACCAGCTTGAGGTGATGTTTCTTTTTTGTTTGATTCTATATTTCATGGGAAGCATTGCCTACAGCTATAAGCAAAGAGCTTTGTGAACAGACACAAGAAACTAGGCAGAGGAAAAACGTGCATGGGCTTTGCTGGATACTAGACTTGCTTGTCCTAATCAGTGTGATCAAATCATTTCCAGCTGCAAAGCACCATCTCCTGCTTAGTTAATTTCTTAACTAAGGGTCTGTCTGACCTCTTGAGCTTATCACATCTCAATTCCTTTACAATATGAGATGAAACCAGATTTTTATATTTTTTTAATCAAATAGGTATTATTGTTTTCATCTGGTCCTTCTACCATTCATAAATACTTTCTATATCTTCACTGGAAACACCACTCTAATAAAGGCAGGGATCAGGAGCTAGCACAGGATCTACGGCTGGCTCAGGTCAGGCAGCCCCTGAACAAGCCTTGCTCTTCTCTCCCTGGGTTTGTCAGGGAGAGGAGAACAAATCAGAGCTGCAACTCTAGGCCAAGAGACATTTACTGAGAACTGTACTGAAGAGAGTACAACAACAAGAGAAGAGATCAGATCTTCTGTCTTCTCCTTGCTATAGCAAAGTGGAGTCAAATATTTTGGTATAAAAATTATAGGGAAGGTGGTTTTAGCTGACAAAATGGCTAAAGGAAAGAGACCACAACCTCTGTAAATACTATGGCTAACTACATTGCAGCATCCAGTGGTCTCAGGCACCATGACCTTGAGGTAGATGCTAAAAAGCTTATTCCAAAAAATCAAGAATACTTGTCACAAGTTACTTGTACCAGGAAAATTGATATTTTACAAAGCTTATTGATTTACAGAGCATATCTCAAAGCTGTTAGCATTGCTGTACAGATTGCTCATGCAGAGGTGGGCAGGGGATCCTGTAGTAATATTGAGAAAAGGAATGCCCAGATTGGGACTTTTATTTAAGCATTTTCCAATCACAGATCAAGGAGTGGCACTGAATGAAGGAAATATTATTTTTTTTTCATAGGAATGAGTCCACAGGCTAGAAGCAGAGGAGAGGAGCAGTGAGAAAACTTGTCAATGAGAAAGCAGCTTTCACTCTCCTTCTGTTAACAAGACATCCTGCCCAAACTTACAGGATTTAAGGCTAAAGGTCACAAGTCTGCAGTTCCTTTTGTAATGCTATTTCCAGATTAGGGTATCATCTATTATTTTTTATCAAATTAAGCGCTCAGTTCTTAGCAGTCATTATCCTAAAGGTAATGCAACCATCTCTCTAGGCACTATTTTCTAGGTAAAAAAAACCCAGTGATGCAAGTTATCATAGGGAGACTTGTTGTTGAACCCAGTTAGACCAAGAATCATGGAAAAAAAAGTCATTAAAAAGGGCAAAGATTACCAGTCCTGGATGTCTTGAGTATGTTTGTCTGGCAGCGCTCTTGGTGATTCCATGATTAACATCTTGATTAATGAAAACGTGTACTCTGGCTGCCAGTTTGCATTGATGATGGTTTTTGTTTGAATTCTGTGAGTGAGGGAGATGTTTCCACAAACAGTCAGAAAATCCTCAGTGATGGATTGTTGTGCAGGCAGGGTTTTTAGTGTGACACTGTAGAACAGGCTGTTCCTGGCCAGCAGACCTGGGGCGTTATGCCCTGGTTCTGCTCATTTTGGAGGCAGCTCTGACAACAGCAGGAAGGGGCACCAGGGCACTGCCTCACACTGTGGCTTACTTGTATCTTGGATTTTTCATGTGCACATGTAACTCTGGCATCACCCTTCCCATGGCCTGTCTTATCCATCTCCCATCGTGTATACAAGGTGTTAAATAATTACATTTGGACATCTTTTCCTTTTGCACCATACTTTTCTGCAAAGTCAGAGCAAGATTATATGTATCTACTCAGGCTTTTATTTCTGACAGTGTGCTTGTTGTTGTTTATCTCTTCCACGTACCCTTGTGTTTAATGACCTTACTGGCCTATATTATAACATTGATCTTTGTGAATGGAACCAAAGCTGAAGTTGCAAGTTTATGAGTTTATGACTCAGAACCAGACTTGAACTGAGAAGGGAAAAGAGGTTTCCCTATAAAGACCTAAATTTATTTATAGCAGTAATACAGTCTGTTAAGGACAGTAAAGGTAAGGGTCAGGAAAACTGATCTCATGCTTGCTTTCCTACCCTTTCTCTGTTTTGGGACAGGCTGTGCTCATATTGTTACTAGTGTTCCTGGGAACAACTCCCAACGTGCATGCAGAAGCTTTCTACATCCTTCCTTTCCCCGCTGTCTTTTGCTCTAGCTGTAGCACCATGAAATTTCAGTCATGGACTCAGAGTTTCCTGGACTTTCTTTTTGAAACTTAGTATTTTCTATTTTCCTCATAATCTTTTTAAGAGTCCTGAACTCTCTCTTTTCAGAGACCCATACTGTATTTTCTCTGTGCCTTACTATCAGACCAAGGTGAATTTTTATGCCATTGTGTCAAAACATTTTGTGCAGCCTACTGATGTTACCAATAGGACAGGACAGAACCAGTCTGGGCTTGCTGAGCCAGAGGGCAGCTGCTGCAGTGTTACCCACAGACACCTTTGGCCAGCCAGGTGCTGCAAGCGGTGTGGTCAAGCTCCTGAGGAAAGCCTGGACATGCCTGGAGCTCTGGAGCCAGTGAGTGAGAGCTGCCTTTTGCAGAGGGTCCCTCTGTCAGAGAAGCTTTTGGACTAATAGCGAAGAAGAGAGTCGGTTCTGGTGGGGAGTTTCAATCCAGAGCTTTTTTGTAGCTTACAGGCCTCCAAATTCAGCCAGAATTTCCCCAGCCACATGGTCCCCCTAGGTTTTATCGGGGGGAGGGGAGATGAGAAGGGGCAGGAGACTCATCATGAAGGAAAAGGGGGGGTGTCTCAAGGGAAGAAGGGCACCTGGACAGCCAGTGGTCTCCAAAAGGTGAAGGGCATCTTTTAAATCAGCCTCTCACTCAATGCTCCTTTGGAATTTCTCCAGGATAAGGGGAAGGTCCCTTTTATGGTGACAGGCAGGGCTCTGGAGATTGGCAGGGATCTGGGTGGGGAGAGGAAGAAGGATTGACACAACCTGGAGGAGGAACCCAGGGGAAGGACCAGGGGTTCAGGGAAGAACCACAAAAGCACACTGCAACAGCAGCCCCTTCTCCAAATTTGCACACAACCTATGATCTACTTCCTTTCCTGCTCAGCAATTCAAAACTTCACCCCACTAAATACTGTGTTTAGAATCAATGTTCTCTTTGCTCATAAAAACCTGATATTCCTGGTCAGGTTTTAAGACTTCCCAGTGTAATCACACAGAAAATTCCCTCCTATCCTGAGCCACTCAGCTTCCTTAAGGCCTCCAACAGGCAGCCACATACAGGAGAGAAGATGGTGACATCTCCTATCTTTTCTTACTGCCTTCTGGCAGATGGGTTCTCATGCCAACCTTAGGTGAAAATTACCATCCACTTTCAAATCTTAGAGGCTCTCAGGGGGGAATGTCAGAGCTGCAGAGAAGGGACAGTCCTTGGTTTTTCTTACTCTGACACTTGACGCTGATGCTTCCTTGCTATCAGGACACAGCATCTGTTCTTCAGCTTCACAGGCCTACAGTGTGGGTGAGAAGAAGTCTGGAGCAAGTCCTGCCTCTAGAAACTCCTCCACAACTGGTCCTACCACGAGTATCTTTTCCTTTTTGGCATGTCTCTGTTGTGTTCAATTATAGCATTTCTCAATTTGGAAAGATGATAATGGAGGCAGAATAGAGCACAGTTCCATAAACCCTGGCTGGTGCAGGGAAAACAAACAGGGTCTGATCAGACTGATCATTCACAGTCTCTCAGAATGTAAAATCTTTTGGGACATCCAATAAAATTGTCAGGCACACCTAAAATTGGCAAAAAAGGAAAACTTTTTGTGTGGCCTGTAGTTACATTGTGGCAAAATAGATTAAATAAATAAATGCTAAAAGGGATTGACACATTAATGGAGGATGAGTGCTTTGTTGACTATTAGATACTATGCTCTGGATGTAATTTCAACCTCAAGAAATCTCTACACTGTTGATTTTTAGAGGCTGGAAGGCAGTAAAAGGACTCTGTATACCCTAATTCTCATACTTTTGTTTCAGTATCTGCTAATAATCACTGTCAGAGACAGGACAAACAAGTTTTTTATTGGACTGGCTGTGGTACTTACATTTTTGAACATATTGGAGCAGCTTTGCCCAGAACTTGGAGTACAGAGTTTATTCTGCTCTGCATGCTGCACTTCTGTTCTTTTGTTGATAGCCAAGAATGACAAATTTAAAATAAGGCTTATTACAGCAGCAGCATGCATGGCACAGGCTGCATGGCAATGAGTTGGTTTTCCAAGTTAAGCACTGGAACAACTTCAGTTACTGCCCATAAATGGGATCTGAACATCCAATCCCTTGATGGTGGAGAGGGTCTGCAGTTGGGGTGGATCACAGCTTACCGAGCCCAGAAGCTCTCAGCTCTGCCTGACGCTGTGATTTCAATCCATAGTTTGAAATTCAAGCTACTCTATCATAACCTCAAGGCCTGCCACAGACTGGGAAAAAATATTCACATAATTCTCTTGTCAGACTCATTAAGTAAGAATAAGGATGCTGGCAGCAGGTAATGATCAGTAAGCAATGTTGCACACCATGTTCGCAGACAGAATATAAACACCCTGGTCCTTAGGGTCTAGGCAATATTATATTAATAATTGGACCCAACAATCTTAGAGGATTCTTCCAACCTAAATAATTCTGTCTGATAAAAACTCAAATCTCAGAGTAAGTAAGTGAATTATTCCCCAGGCAAGTCCTTTTCAAACCCTGCTCTGAAATGTAGGATGTGAGGAATGATGGTGTGTATAAAGTAAAGCCAAAGAAAATATTCCCTAATATTTAGAGAAATAAAGCTTGCTTTTTTTATTTTTTTGCATTTACACAGCAGGACATGCAGGAAATTTTAGGGGCACACTGACAATCAGTGCAAATGTTGGCCAGCATTTTCAGCAAATGCTGATCTGTTTTGCTTTTTGGCTTTTGTATTGTTTTGTTTTGTTTATTGGCTCTTTTCAATACCCCAGGGGTCTGCTGGAAAGGACAGAAATAAAAATCTGATAAAAATCAGTCCTGCAAAATGCTGAGATCCCTACCCTGGCTTGGATGTTGTGGAAGTTGAAGACACTCTGCATCCACGGGCAGGGTCCCTGCTGCTGGGCAGGATGAGTCCTGTTAACAGGTATGAGATTCTCTAAGCTACTGAGGCATAGATTCAACTTTCATAGGTCCCATAAAGTAGTAGCATTTGGCACATCCTATTATTAATGATACTATGTTTGCCAACAATGTAAAACAATAACGCTTGTGAGTTAACCAAATTCAAATCATATGAAGATTTTCCTGTATTCTGTCCAAAAAGTTCTTGTAACAGGCTGATTCATCCAATACCATTTCTATCCCAAGAGCAAGGGAAGATCATTTTCCCATTCTTTCAGTGTGGGAAACAGAACCCAAATCAGCCCAGATTTAGTTCTCTTGGTGGTCGCAGACAGGAACTGCCTTTTTTCTACGAGAGCGTATCTAAGTTTTGCTTCTAGCTGTTTACTAAAGAAGTGACTCTTCTTTTGCTGTAAGGTGGCTCATACTGTGGAAATCCACCTAATCAAATAGAGCTGAAAAACAGCAAAGAACTATTTTCCTTGCTGCCTCAGAGCCATCTGTCTGAGTTGCAGGTCCCTGTGGATTAATGTGTGAAAATCAAGACCTGGCACTGTGGTCTGTATTTAGGGAGTTGCAAATACATGCAGAGCAAGTGTTCTGAGCTTTCCTCTGGACATCAGGGCAAGATTTCAAACCATTGATAAATTAATCCATTAACTCTTACAGACCCCCTC
Organism: Cisticola juncidis; assembly: GCA_013400215.1. NCBI lineage: Eukaryota > Metazoa > Chordata > Aves > Passeriformes > Cisticolidae > Cisticola > Cisticola juncidis. The sequence goes on from VXBR01011332.1 coordinate 1,472,789, forward strand.
AGAGCATTTCCACCCTTTGTGCCATAAATGTGCTACAGGAACTTTCAGGGTTAGTTTTGGTTTTTTCTTCTTTAGGAGGAAACTTTGGTATCACGAAGAAGGCATTTGCTGTCATCTAGTTTACTCCCAATGAGAAGGCAGAAGCAAATCTCTGCCTATCCTGTTGGCAAGACTACCTCCTGCAGCTGCTTCTCATGGCTCTGTGATCCCTGAAAACCCAAACTCACACTCTGCTGCTTTCCCATAGGGAAGCACAGTTAATACGCTGCTCATGATGATTGGCCCACTTGCCTTGTGTGGCATTTTCAAGGTTTGACTCTACAGAACTTGCTTAATTACCCCTTTTATGAAAACCAGAAGAGTGCTCAGGCCACCCAAAATCTGATATTATAAATATTACAGTTGCTTAGTCTGCACAAAGGTGCAGGAAGAAGATGGTGTTCTGCTTCAAAAGATTGTAGATCAGGGATAAAGCAGAACAGATGGGTAAAGCAAATTCAGGAGAGGGAAGGTCAAAGACAAAAGCATTGCTTCAGATCAGTGTTGTGATCAGTCACCATGTGTCAAATGCACTCCCTCATTTGAAACTAAAGTGGGGAACAAGGAGGTTCTTGGGGTGGCTTGTGCCATTACTGAGAAGGATGGTGTCCTCCTCCCCATGAATTGGACCAAAGCAGGAGGAACTGCAGGACTTTCTTTCCAGGCCTCCTCTGGTTCATTTCTGGATGTGCTGACTGGCTCAGGACTCACACTGGGGTGACAAAGTTCAGTCTGTCTAAAACACCCTACAGACTCGTGATGTTTCTGTGGAACAAAATTTAAGGATATTTTTCATTTTTCTTAACAGATCTAGAGGTGAAGGCAGAGGTGCACATATGCACCTTGAGAAAGTTTTTAAATCTTCCCACAGTTCTTTCTGTCACAGTTTGTGCACCCCTGCAGACAATTCTGGTGAGTCTGGTCTTTCCCATATTATCACTCATTTCAGTGGCAGCATCACAGCCACATCACTGTGCTTTCTGCCAGTTTTCTTATTTCTTGAGTGACTTCTGTGAGCTGCCCTGCAAAGACAACACCTTCTCTTCATTGATACTTCCAAAATCTTTCAGTGAAGGCATCGTTTCTCTGCCCAGACTGGGAACGGGCTCCACCTTTCTTCTGGGAAAATGGGGGAAAGCTGGGAATAAGAGATAGCCATAACACTAGCACTACAAAGATCATATTTCAAAAGTAGTCACCAATGCTGCATAAGCTGAGAGCAACTAAGATGGAATCAGAACACCTGCCCAGTTAAGAACTGTGCCTCTGAGGGCCCATGAACTGTAAGAAATTTATTTGCATGCTGTATCCTTTTTATCCATCTTGCCATCTTCCCAGAGACAGTGTGTATTTCTGCAGTCCCTCCTCTCCTCCTCCCTTCCCTTTTCTTCCCTCTTCCCTTTCGTTCCCTCTTTCCTTTCCTTCCCTTTCTTATTCCCTTTCCTCTCTCCTTCTCTCTTCCTTTTTCTCTTCCCTTTCCTTTCCAACAATGTACACAAGGATTCAAAATGTCAGCATGTTAGAAGTAAAAAAAAATATACACTGAAATGACTAATGTGACTTAGATCTGTGTGGTTATGGATGTCACTACCAGACTGACCTCTATATGGTTCTTTTCTTTCTGTTTCTCTCTATGGAAAATATGATTTAAGTTTTTATCAAATGCATAGTTCACATGTTCCAGTTTCAAGGAAAAGTTTAATTCAAAATTTGATTTGCTACAACATTACTCAGTTTCTGAATATTGGTATTTTTTCCACAGATTACCTGTGACTTCCATATAGAAATTATACTTTAGAGATGGAAACCCGGATTATACACTTTCTAAGTATTAAATTTAAAAACAGCTTTTCAGGCTGATTGTTGTAGGACTAAGTACTACAGTACTCAATGTAAGTTTTACATACTTCCTAATTAAATTCACATGTATAGATGTATTACAGACATATAATATGGGAGAATGATTTATGAACTTCCTCCTTCAAAGAATTCAAACATGTAGTAAGGTCCTTAGGTATTCTGGAGTAGTTTTTTTACCTCATAAAGGTCATCAGCACAAGCTTACTTCCTTGTCAAGTAAAAATATTGTTTTTGTGAGGAAAAGCCATGCTTTAACTGCTTCTGGATACAGAATGAGATATCATAAAAAACCTACTTCTTCTAGGGAAGTTAACTATTTAACTGCAACAGATGTATAGAAAAAAAAAATAAATTCTGAAACTGCAAAGGTATCCACAAAGGAGAGCAACAGAGCTGGTGATGGGTCTGGAGGACAGGTCCTGTGAGGAGCAGCTGGGGGAGCTCAGCCTGGAGAAAAGGTGGCTCCAGGACCATCTTATCATTCTCAAAAACTCACTGAAAGGAGATGTTAGCCGAGTGAGGATCTGGCTCTTCTGACAGGTCACAGTGATAAGACAGGAAGGAACAGCCTCAAGTTGCACCACAGGAGGTTTAGATTGGATCTTAGGAAAAGATTGTTCATGGAAAGTATTGTCAAACCTTGGAACAGACTGCCCAGGGAAGTGGTGGAGTCACCATCCTTGGAGGTATTTAAAAGATGTCTAGTTGTGGCACTTAGGGACATGATTTAGTGGTGGATTAGTCAGTGCTGGGTTAAGGGTTGGAGGATATTAAGGGACTTTTCCAATGCAAACAATTCTATGATCTTACAAAATTAATTTTCAAAATGAACTGAGCTGACAAAAATGCTTGAAAATCTTCATACAAATGGAGTTTGGTTGACTTTAAAAGTCTGATTGGCTTTTACATAATTCTTCCATTGATTAAAAAGAGATGTAGATCAGAAACAGTTTTTATAAAGTCTTCCCTAATACCCATCACTATACCCTTAGCTTCATGACTATACAGATATTTTAATATCTTTCTCATTCTATTAGAGAAACAGGCAGGCTGAAACACTTTTCCAACTCTACATACAACATCAAAAGTATATTCAATTTACTTTAGAAAGCACCACAGACATAATTTATATTAATATGCCAAATTTTAATAACTAATCTCTTTCCATTGTAGTGGGAGGAAATTCATTTGCAAGTACAATTAGTGATTTAGAAGCCATCAGTGAAGTCCTTATGATGAAAAACAATTTGTGGTTACACATTTTTGCTTTCTCTTGTATATAAAAATAATTAATTTCTGTCCTTCATATAGAAGAATGGAATTAAGTCACTGCACTCTTTAAGATGTTCCAGAGTACTCTTTGTTTTAATAAATTTTGAATAAATAAGGAAAGAATTGATACTTAACTGAGTTTAACAACAAGAACATTAGGTTATATGGTTCTGCCTTAAAGATGAGAAAATGTTAAGTTACATGGTTCTGTTATTTTGCTTTTGTTCTTAGAGCTCATGAGAAAAATTATTTCCAAGAATTTGTTTTTAATTTGTTAACTGAAATTCTAGCAAGTGTCCTGCAAACTGAGTAGTGCTTACTTGAAGTCTTCCACCCTTCTAAAATGAAGGGTGTTGACCAGCAGCTGAGACAGCAGGAGTCAGATTTTGGGGGTAACTTCTCTCACTGGGGTTCTAGCCTAAAAACTTAAACATTCTTTACTGTGCTGTGCAGGCTGATGTCTGTGCTTCCCAGACAAGGACAACATCACCCGTTTGTTGCTTACTCTGTTCCTGCCCCTTTGGCTCCGTGTTTTTCAGCCACACCAGTTCTGACATACTGAGAGGAGGATGTTCCCTCCCAGTGCTCCTGTGGGACCTTGGAGATCTGAACTGGAACCGCCTTTGGCTGGAGAGGAGTAAAGCCTTGAGCTTCAGCTTCCTGGGTAAATGCTTTAAACCTCCAAATTGCTAGATAAAGGCAACAGTACTGCATCCCTGCCAGATGCAGGATTCATCCAAGGCTGGCTGTGCTTTGTGCAGGAGTGAGTGCTGTCAATACACATCCAACTTTTCCAGGAAACACTGGCTGGACTGGATCTCTGGGGATATGAGTGTGGGACTGATCAGTTTTCAAGTCTCAAAGGATTGCAGTCATAAGAAAGGTACAAAAATGTTCAGCTCTGGAGGGATAGCAGCAAACCAGGCTGTCAAGCACTGGAAGTACCTAGTGAACGTCACTGGGCAAATGATCTCTGATTGTGGCTCTTTTTATGTCCTGCAGGGTTAGGCAAATTTTTGTGGATAATAGTTTTAGACTTAGACATCTCACTTCTGCCTCCTGCTCCCTGAAAGCATCTGTTGGTGTGGTCCTCTACGTCTAAGCATGCAGGCACTGCCTTTACATGAAGCTTCCCAAAACTTAAGCAAAAGGGCTTGGAACTACTGCAAAAATTATTTTGATGCATCGGTTAGTCTTTGGGAATTTTCTAAGCAAGCCATTTGTAAATGTAAACATATTATTGGTCAATTAATGGAGTCAAATATATTAGCAGCTCTACAAAAACCATCATGTGGCTAATTCAAGTCTTTGGGAATTAGCAAGCTTACTTCTGCCAGAATCTGTGCAGAAAGGGAATTCTGTAAAACAGGATGAGGCAGGACAGAGAACAGGATGAGGCAGGACAGAGATTTATGCAAGAAGTGGGGCTATTTCCAAAATTACTTATTAAAAAAAAGTCTAATGTTTTTGTTCCAAAACAATACCAACTAAAAAGTCCTCTCTATCTGTATGTCATACTGAATTTAAATGGAGATTTGCATTTTATCTTAAAAGCTCAAGATTTCTTATGGGAGGTGATAAACCCTTCCTTTCTCCTGTAGATCAAATGAGGAAAAATCCACGATGTTTCCAGTGTGATCTGACTTTTTCCTTATAAGTAGCATCAAAATCAGCAGTTCCATTTAAAGCCATGTGTTGGTTTCCTATTTTTCAAAGCAGTTTCTTATGTGGGAAGAAAAGGTAATGAATTATACTACATTTTGATGAAGCAATACTGGAACTATGCATACATTTACTAGCATCTGTGCACTTTGGCATGCTGCTGCTTCAGTGTGGATTTGGGGTCTTGACTAATGGAGACACCTTTTTTTCAGTTGCAAAAGCACACTGACTGCTGATGTGCACTGCATGCCTCAGGGAACAACTGAAACCCAGAGAATGGCCCAGTGATTATGGAACAAGCTTGAAGAAAGGTTCACTGTCTTGCACAAGGGTGCAGCAATTCCAGAGGAGGACAAAAATCTCAGGCAGTTGCTCTTTTCTCACATGGTTTTATCCTTCAGAGACATAGAGCATTTCTTTTTTCAAAAGCAAATCCACTTGGCTGAACAGTATACTTAAACAGTATAAATAGAAAAACTCTTTACCTTAGGGTATGATGCAACCTTTTGATCATAAGGACACTTCCTTTGAAGCCTGTTGTTCCTTTTAATTATATAATATTTATTCTTCTAATTCATTGCAGTTCCACAGAGAGCAGGAGAAACCCTTTTGTCCCCAGGTTTTTGTTACCCCTCCTGTCTTTGCATTTCTGGGAAAGAAGCCTAATGTAAGAAAGCCATAGAACTGTGATACATTGCAAGTCTCCACTGTGACCTTGACTGATATTTTTGGCCTATGAGTAACTTACACCATGCAATTCTAGATACTAAGATAATTTCAGGATACCTTAGTTCTTCAGAACAGTGTCATAGAAAACAAACTCACAAGTTTGGTGTTACTCAGATTTAAGAAATGGAGATCATATAGTTTAGAAACTCGTGGTATTGTAAATTCCATAAGGCATGGAAAACCTGGATTACTGCCTATAGTTTGAAAAGGTGAACTAAGAATAATTAGTTGGAAATTGAGCATATCAAGAGAATAAAAAGGAATTAATAACAAGGCTCCCAGCACTTTCCTGGAAATCAAGTACATCTACACCATCAACCATTTTGAGTAGCTCCACTGGTTTAGCTGTAGCAACCTGGGCTTCTCTCATGTAGCTAAGAACAGAGTATGACTGTTTTAGATGAAAAAATTATCCATGCAGATGGCATTCAGCTTGATCTTTCTGTGAACTGCCAATCTTATTCTTAGCTAGTTGTGTTTCTTCTGGAAAACTTCATGTGTGTCTGACATGGACAATGTGCCTCAAGAACATTGTAATGTCATCGGTTCCCTCATGTTATCAACACCATGAACATGAACCCTAGGAACATTGATTTGACAAAACATTTGTTTGCATCCTGGTTCATGATACAGCTTTTTTGAGTTTGATTCCTGGTCTCTGTTCCAGAATGGAGATTTTCAGGTCTTACATTCATGGCTCTTTCTACTCTCTTGGAGATAAGTGCAAAAGGAAATGCTATAAAGGGAGTATAGCAGTCTATTGAATGGGGGAGAAGAGCAAGGAAAATATAAATTTATTGTATCATTTGTAAAAATTGTTTATGGAAGTCTAAGGTCACGTTGCTTGTGACTAACATCCTTGGCCCTATGTTGGCCTAAAAGCATTTCCGATTAATCAATCCGATCTCTGCAAATCTTTGATGTATGCTTCTGGAGAAAAGGACATCCTCTCTATCTCTGGCCATATGTTAAACTTTCCTCTTCTCTCCTTATTGGATTTATATCAACAGAGCAAAGGAAGGAGGTTTTGGAATAATCCCAGCAATGTACAGAGACAAATGATTAATGTTTCCTCTCCTGGATGCTTGACAATTAATGCAACCTCAGACATCCTGAAGGAAGATATTGCATATGTGGACCATACTTTTCATAACCCCCTAAATATGAAACCTTGAAATTAGTTAAATACAGTCAGCTCTGGAGTTAGAAATTCTGTAAGGTAATGTCTCCATAACAGGAACCTGAAGTGTTTGGAACAACTGGCTGTCAACTGCATCTGGAAAATTAGGAGTAACTGAGAGAAGACAAGAAGAAGCAAGAAACAAACAGATTTTATTAATCTCCCAAGGAAAACATATAAACATCATAAAGCTGATTTATAGTCTCTTATTTTGTATATTTAAACTAAATCTTCTCTAGAAACTACCAACATTAAGACTGATAATGCCAGAGAGAAGAAAATCTATCCTGAATGCTCTTCAGTGTATTCCCCTCCTGAGACATTGTTTCAGTATAGAATACCTTCCAAAAATCCTTAGACTATCCTCAGATTATAAGGTTTGCACATGCAAAATATGGTTCCTACAGCCCATGGATGGGTATTCCCACCACTTCTTTATGGCCTGTGGCCATGTTTTGCATGGATGCACTAATTGCATGTGACATTGTGCTACATACTAGGGTGGGCATCCAAGATTGCTCAAAAAGACCATGCAGCCTTCAATAAGAAGAAAACTCCCTGTCCCCACATAGTAAAGAACCAGCATCCCCTGAAATGACAAAGGATGAAGCAACAGCATGAGTTTCCAGAGCAACTATGCCTGGACAACACTTCAACCTTGTTAACCATGAGAGAGTATTGCCATTTCTCTGGTGCTCTGAAACTCATCCCAGAATTTGGGTTAATAAAGAAATTAACACTTTGTTAATTTTTTTTTTTTCCTTTTTTGCTATTATGCAGCAATACAAAAAAGCAGCAGCAGGTTCCTCATATTGTGTGAAATTCCTCACTGCATGGCCATTTTATTGGATACTGGAGTAAGTGAATGGCTTGTATCTGACTCATAGTGTTTTGGTGAGTAGCACAAAAGTCTTTCCTCATTCATTTATCCTTATTCATGTTGGCTATGAACTAGATTGCCACACATTTTTATGACATCAAATTATGCTCTTAAGTGCTAAAATGCTCTTTCTAAACACTTGGGATCTAATATTCCAAGAACTTGCATCTCTATCCAAAGTAAACTAGTGTTTAATGGCTCTCTGTTTAGAGAGTAATTATGTTATCAGAGATGTAGGCCACATCCAGATCATCCACATAAACGCTGTCATCCTTCAAAAGTTAGACCATTTCAGACTGTGGAGTTTTCCAGTCTGTCTGACCCTGGTTTCTTCAGCAGTAAAGTAGGAGCAACAGGTGATTCAGTGCCAGCTGTAGTAATGTGGTCTGGATATGTAAGTTGAAGCATAGATGAGTCTAATTCTGTCTAAGTGGACAGGAATTAGTCTTCACTTCTCAATCTGCCATTGCCATAAAATCTTACCTGGGAGAGGACAACAAAAAAGTCACCTTATGTCTTAAAAATTCATCCTAATATGATTCATACCATGAATTAATGGTGCAGAAATGTAAAATAAGCAAGAATAAAGCATTTTCTTCCTGACTGCAAAACTAAATTAATCTTAAATTTAACTCTGGTGGAATCAAGACATAAATGTATACTGGGAAACTGAACTATAGACCCAAATATATGTCTAGGATTAGAAAATCTCCACTTTCACCTCCAAAAAGACAACTGAACACATTTTTCAAAGCATGTTTTCCATATGTAGCTAAATTGCAGAGCAATTTCTCATTGTTTATCACCCTGATCCATCTGGATGGCTGTAATACTGAAGGAAGTGGGGCTAATCTGCAAACTCAGAGGAAACCAAAACAATACAAGGAACAGCTTTTGACACCCTGCCACAAAACCCCAGTTCTCAGCCCCCAAAATTATCATGTTCTATCTTGATGTTCCATAAATATAATTTTCTAAGAAGGTGTCCTTCTCCCTATGGCTGCCCCTCAGTTCTGCAAGTTATTTAAGTATGAACTCAGGCACATCGTTTCCACAGGAAGGGCTGTATTGCACAGACTGCTGGGAACCAAAGGAGAAATCAGATTTCAGATTAAGTTGAAGACATTGGCACTACTGAAAGAGCAGTTTCCAGACTCCCAAGCGATTTTAGTGACCCTGCTCCCTCCCTTGTCCCAGCTTCCCTTCCCCACATCACCCACAGTTTTTGTGCATTAGTTCTCACTCAGGACCTTTCCCAGCATGAAGCAACTGGATTCCCAGCTACAGAGGGTTTGCTCCAGGGTCTGCTTCCCACTAACAGCAGGAGACATCACTTTCTTCACTCCCAGATGTCCCCCAGACCTGCATCAGACAGCTTTTGCAGTCCGAAATCCCTCCACACCATCCACAAACACATTCCACTCATCCCAGTGCTGCAACCCAAACCCCTCGGGTTGTGCAGAAGAGCTGCTCTGGGAATTATGATGCAAATAACCAGGTACAATTCATGCTGCAAAATGCACATATGCAAAAATGTGTTTTACTGTGATAGTGAAAACAATGGCTTACACAGTTAGGTCTTGCCCTGAGGCACACCAGGACCCTAGTGGAAAAAACCCTACCTGTGTCCATGTGAAAGTAGGCATCTATTTTTGAATGGATGAGCAGATCCCAGAAGAAACATAGTTCTATCTTCTGACTACTGAACAAAGATAGAGGGAAACTTAATTTTAAATCATTCTGGTAAGCTGAGAAAACACCTACACCCAAGATTTGTTCTTTGAATTACTTGTTAAGCAAAGACTGAGGTAGAAGTAACATTTTTCTACATGAAAGGTGATATTAAAATAATATTAGCTAACCATGCAGTGATCTAGTATTTTATGTGTGCGTAATTGAAAAAAAAGTTTAAAATACCTGTAATTTGCAGATGTAGTGGTCTCAGTACAAAAATATCTTGAGACCTGAGAGCTTGTTTACTCTTTAATCTCTCTCAAATATCTTGGTATAAAATAAGTAGGAGATAAAATACCAGCTAGTGCCACAGTCTCATGCCTGGCTGTTAAACAAATGCAGTGGTGTTACTGACAGGGAGGGAATTAAAATCGTCAGTGTGGTGGGTTTTTTTGAGGTTTGCTTTGGGATATATTTGTAAGCAAAACAGCAACCTTGAATGCCAGCTGGCAGAATGGATCCAACGTGTTCATCTTCACCTCAAGAAGGGTAGCTTGCTCCCCACAATTTCAACCCCTTACTTTCAGAGGTGTCAAAAAAAAAAAAAAAAAGATTTAAAAAATGCCTTCAAAAATGAGGGGGCTGCAGGGGGAAATGCAATTCTCAGTTTTTCAGCACAGCAGGATAAATAATCTGATGACATCATAAAAACCGTGACAAAATCCATTTACAGTGGTGTGCCCACAAATTTTCATTCAGTCTTCCTGTAAGTTCAGGTAGGCAAACATCGACATGTTATTTTAGGAGAGAAGGTTTAAAAATACTGACAGGCGGCTGTTAGAAAAGGCTGTTGCTTTCCTGGGCCAGGAGACACACTCATTTGAGCCAAGGGCTCGGACAGCACAAGAGCTTTATTGTATCTGTGCATCATACCACACTGCTCATAAACAGTCAGATTATTCATAAGTCAAAACTTTTATTTCATTTTAAGAGTGAAGACTTACATATCTTTAGCTGGAAATGCAGTTGGTAGCAGTTTAAATTTCTTTTTTCTTAACTAAGTATTAAAACTGTTGGTGTTCTGGAGATGAGCAAGATGACAGAACAGCCTGTTTGTCTCTGGTGTTTACTCGCTCAGGACAGGGAAGGGTCTGAAGAAACATCTGGTGTCAGCTTTTTTTCCACTGAGGAAAAAAAAGCCAGTAAGTTTTTTAGAGAGAAAAGTAAGTTCATGAGTCATGAAACTTCAGCTAGAAATCACAGAAAGTTAGAGACGGTGAAGACCAGCTATATTTGTTTTCACATAATCTATAAAGGAGAATGGAGCATTCTTACTCATGTTTATTTGTTTTTGGTTTTGGTGTGGGTTTTGTTTTTTGGTGGTTTTTTGTTGTGGTGGTGTTGGTGGTGGTTTTTTTGTTTTTGTTTTGTTTTTTTTTTTAAAAATTCTGAATGTGTCTTGATTTACATTTCCAGCTGGGAAGAAGGTTGTGAGAAATTTAGGTGCAGAGGCCAGAGGGGAGAGAAGGGCGGGGAGCTGGGCTGGCCACATCTGGGAGCTTACAGTGAGTGGAGAGTAATGAGGTAGCAGGAAAATTTCTTCCCCTCTGGCCTCTCACTCCACCTTCTCTCTCTCTTTTCTTTTTTNTTCTTTCTTTTTTTTTTTTTTTTTTTTTTTTTTTCACTTTGAAAATAGAAAACAGTTTCAGAAAGGAAAAGGGATGCTTTCTTTTTCTTCTTACTGCCCCCTTTCCTCTCTCTTCTCATCCAGTCCTTCCACGGGTCACCCCAGGTTTCCTGTGTCCCAGGGGGAATTCAAGACAGCAGCATTGAAGTCCCAGGGCAAAGCCCCCTTGTAGCTTGCAGTTGGACACAAAAAGCAGGGGAGGAGTAGCTCAAAATCTATCACTGCTCCCTGTGCTTGGGTCACCCATGACCATCCATTTAGGCCTGAGGCTGGTGTGCTATGAAACTCCTTGAAACAATTTCCCCCCATGCAAATTTTTATGGGGAGAATGGAAGGGTTGATATGAAAAATGACCTTGTGTTAAAATTTCCTCCCTCTCAATAACGAAATGGCCTTGCTAGGAAATTCTGTAATCTAAGTACAAGCTTAGCACCATCCATCAAAGAGAGGATGTGAGCGGCCCTTGTAAAACGTTAATAACCTCCATGGTGGGACAGGACAGTGTGAGAGGAAAGTGCTGAGCAATGGCCAGGAGGATCCTTTCATCTCCCTGTGAGCTCAGTGACTGGAAATGTGAAGTTCACTTCAGTTAATAGTAGTTTTTAAATGTCTTTTAAAATTACTCCGGATAAACAATCTCTCTTTCTTGAGAAAAACTCAAATCCAGTTTTTCTTACTTGTAGGTTTTGGAGTTGTTTTGGGCAGCTCTATAGGTCTCAAATTCATATGAAAAAAATGAAGTGTAATTTTTAAGCAACCAGGGTAAATGTCCATCTTTACTTGACACGAATAATTGCTCAAAAATACAATGTTAGTGCACGCCTCAGTAACTGGGGAGGGAAGAAAACACATAAGCCCTACATATTTTTTTCAGTGTATTTAATCCTCTTTCTTGTTGAGAAAACCCCCTAAGTCCTTTCATGCAGTTCAGGTCTTCTGAATTCTTGATAACTGCATCCCTTTTAAAAATGGAATACAAATGCCTACGTGCACAATTGCACCTAGACCATACACAAATGGACCTAATTTATTTTGGTGCCAAACAATGCTGTGAAATACTTTGACGTAATTTTAAAGAAAAGCAAACAATGACCAGTGTTTGTGATGACACAAGCTGTGTCATAAAATGCACCAAACAAACCATTTACATTGCAAAAAGTTGCCCCAACTGTTGTTTATACTGGAAGCTTAGCACATTCATATCCTCTGGCTAGCAGATAACTATCAGCTGCAATCACTTGCTGCCCATCACGGCAGTGAAGTAGACGACATTCTCAAAGTTGAGACATGCAGAAGTATTTATATTGTTTTCTATGGACAGCTTAAGCCCATTTCGCTTTGATGGGAAAAGTATTGGTAAAAATGTAGTAAAATATCGTAATTTATGGGAGTACTGTGGAGAACGCAATGCAAAACTCATTACAAATTTAACTGGTGCAAGTCAGTATAAATCTGCTGAATAAGTCTGATTTATTCCAAGAGAGGAAGTAGATTTTGTTCTATATGTTCTATTTAATGTTTCTTTACACTTCTTGATGACAAAATGTCTGAGGTTGGTGAATTAGCCCCGTATACCTCATTGGTAGGCTGTTCCCAAAGGCTCTCCAAAATATTTCTACTCTCAGGCCTTTTACTCTACTTCACCTGCTCAAGATAAGATTTGTGGCTGAATCTGGGGTTAGAAGGAGCATATCCCAGGCCATGTTGGCAAATGAGGAGATATTTGGTTTTAAGTATTAGTGCTCAAATTTTAAAGAACACCTTGTGCTGTTAACCAAACTAATACAGGACAGTGGTGATGTCTTTTTATTCTCCTTTTCTTTGCAAAGGAATTATTTTTTGGCTGGGGTGGATTGATTGATCTGTCAAGTCACCTGCACTATACAGACTTACTTATGATTATGGGCTATAATTAATAATCCAAGTGGGTTTCTTCAGCTGTGTGTTTCCCAGTATAATACACAAGAACAAAAAAAAATAAAGTCTTTTCACCTAAAACCCTAATTCATAGAATGGCCCCAAATCACATATTATGATCTTTTAAGTGTGCTACAGTGCTGTCCACGTTGAGCTTGCATCTGGGATAGAATGTGAGTGGATTTAGAACATAATTTTTTTTAAAAAAATAGCATTTTAGATTTTTGTTATGCAGTTTTATTTTTTTATTCCCCAGGACAAAAATATAGGTATTTTTAAAAGTTATTTTATAAATAACTAGGGCCCCTGTTTGTTTACACGTTTCATTTCCGCAATATTTTTGTGGACAGAGTCCAGTAAAAAAGAAAAATAATTTCATAAATTCTTATTTCTTTAAAGTGTTAAGTGGAGGATGTGTGCAGGGGATGGATGGCACAGAAGAGGAAGTGAAGGGAGTCACAAACCAATGACCCATGGAGGCTTCCTGTTGAAGTTACACATTGAAGTGGCATTACTGCCCATTTAGGGGCAGTAATTTGGGGAGATTTGGAAACGTCACCAGATTTCACAATTGGCTTCTGTTTTGTCACGATACCAGCTGAGTCCTCACATCGAAACACTTTGGACCTTTCAGCCTCCAGCTCGGGCCCTCAGGCCCGTGGCTGTCTCTGAGCAGAACAGAGTCACTGACGAAGCCCCGAGCGCTGCACTTCCAGCCCGGGGTGTCCATTCCCGCCTCCCACAGCAGGCCCAGCCCTTCGGGAGGTGTCGGCTGTCAGTAGTCGCTTGTCAGGGTAATTCACGGCCCCGGGGAAATGCGAGCCCAGGAGCAGCAGCCGCCCCAGGCACATCAAAGCCGGGACGTGCGGCTCCTCCGAGCGCGGAGCAGCGGCTGGAGCTGCCGGAGCTGCCGGAGCTGCTCTCGCTGTGGAGGCCAGGGAGTGTCCGGGACGCGTTTGAAGCTCTGCGGAAAATCTGGGATCGGTCAAGCCGGAGCTGAGGAACAAAAGAGAAGGGCTCTGACTTAGTGAGGCTCCATGTAGATTTTGCTCAAATGGGTTGGAAATGAGAATATGCAGGGCATTCCTGCTTCACTTTGCTTTTGAGCTGGCACAGTACAAATTCACTTCAACTTCTATTTCCCAGTACAGCAGACGAGGAAAAGTAGATCCATCTTCTCAGTGCAAAAAAGCGATTGCAGAGGTCCAGGCCGTGTCCCTCAGGATGTGTGGTTGTTTCTAAGAGCATATCTCTTTCCCACTCCTTGAATTTAGAAAATTTGGGAGTGAAAACAACTTACTGAACTTTATTTTCCCACTTCTGTTTTTAAAACCTAAGCACAAATTTATCAGGTGTGTTGAAAAAAACACAAGTTTTACTAAAGCATCTGTGTGGTGAGATAGGGAATGGACAGGCTTGGAGCTGTCAGGGGAGAGAGCACAGATGGGAAAGACTGAAGATCACTGGGGTTCATGACATAGGACATGGCCAGAAAAAATGAAATTTGCAGATTTTAGTTTACTTCAAGTTTTTAAAGTTGTTGCTGTTCAGTTCATTACTGAATTACGTCTGGAAAAGTGATACCTTCCTGTTACATTCAAATCTAGATACAAACTCTATATAAAAGCTATATCTATCTATCTATCTATCTATCCATCCATCTCTCCATATCTCTAGGGGAGGAGATATATGAAAATGTTTCACTGCTACTGAGTGAGTAAAGGACTGAACATGTCCCTGTGTCTAGGAGACTGCTCTGGCAAGGCATGAAAAGAGTAAAAAGTCAAGATGAAATGGGATAGAATATTTTAAAAAATAGGGGAAATACAGTTCAGAGCATTAAAATGGATTTTGCATTTGATTTACATGGCAGTCATAATTCATGTTTAGCTATGTTGTTGTATGGTCTTTGGAATATATTTGTCAGCTCATTATGTCAGCAGGCAGTTTTATAAGATCAGCTACAGCACTGAATAGGCTGCTTAATACTTAACTTGCTTAATACTCTTTCTACTGCACAGCTGACTGCAGCCCTTTGAGAGGTGAACACAGCCTTGATCGTATCACAGGAAAAGACTGCTGGATGTTCCTGCCTGTATTCCTCTCTGCTGGAGTTCCCTAGGATTCCCCATCCTCCTTTTCTTCACCTTTGCCATGCTTTTTGAGTGCTCCCAAGTCAACTTGAAACAAGTTCCCCTGGGACAGGCAACTTAAGATGGGTTAGCCTGGCTCTGCAGTGGCTAAAATGTGCCCAAGACATAATTGCTCTGTAAGCAGGCAACACAAGAAGGGTACATGTGCTCAGGCCAGGTTTTTGATCTGGAACATACTGTAAAAAGGACATAGTGTGATGACATTTATCAGCACTGGCCATCTAGTTAACTACCCTTTGAAATGAACAGACAAATAACACCTCAAGTCTATTGTTTTAAGTGAAGTTGAAACAAACCTAAACTGTCCCAGTTGCTCTATGCTCTATGTCTTTGCTTCATGATAACCCTAGCCATGAGATTTTTGCTAAAATCTGATTATCTAACTGACAAGTTAGTCCCCCAGAATACTTGCTGATGGCTAACATGGCACTGTCCAACTGTGATAAGTTCTTGCCCCTTTTGCCAGCTGGGAAAGTGCAGGCAAGGTTCTACAGTGAATTAAATTGCATAAGGAAACCAAGTGGTATTTATATCTTCTCCTTAGGTTCTGATGTCAAAAAGCCATCTGTGGATATCCTTGCTGAAAGACAACAGGGAGTACTCTATTTGGATGTCCATGAGAGCAAAACTGATCAACAAGGTCTTCTCATTAGGCCAAGGAGTAAGGCAAGTGGTGGTATTTTATGCATATGTTATGCAAGTTGGGATTTCTGGCTGTACCTGTTGTTGCTGTTAGTCCATGGGACTGTCATTCCCACAAATTTCACACATATTAAGCTTGATTAAAAACAACCAAAGGAGTATTTAACACTCAAAGAATCCTTTCATTATGGAGAACACTGAGATGCTTGTTACATTTACACGTAATGAAGTGCATAAAAGACAGTTGCTAAAATATGCTACACTCTGGCATGTAGCTCAGCTAACAGAATTTGGAGGGGGTTTGAAACATGGTCCCAACACCAAATCTAAAACCCCTCAACTTTTCTGACATTATCTTGACAAAAGTATGAGAGGACCAAGTAGGCTACAAATAGCCAAGTAGGTAGAAAATGCCCATGTAGACATTCTGTATACCTTGGCAAAAATTCTGTCAGCTGTCTGATCTCTTCCAGCAGAGAAGTGGAAGTTTCCACCCTGAACTCAAATGTTGTTACAAGGAGGTAAAAGAGCAAATGAAGGAATGAATTGCTCATAGTAAGCCACTCACTAGAAAATAGTAAACAGATAAGACAGAAATATCACAAAGCAGTACATGCTGCATATACCAACAAGTGGAAGCAGAAGGATAATTAGCACTTCAAAGATTTTTTATTAAGACAAGTAAAATAAAAAATAATATTCTTTCCTCAGGCAAGATGCACATTGAAATTAGACCTGTAGATGCAGGCAGAGATCACTGCCTCCTCCACTATATGTATGGGCTTAGTACCTCACAAGACTAGACCTGTAGCTATGCAATACTGGACCAGAAACATGCAGCAGTTTTATATGGAGCTACACTGGGAAAAGCCTGCATCTGAATGGAATACTAGTAAATTTTTGAGACCAAATTTTATGAAGTGTGTGGGTGGTGGTATGTGTCAATTAGGTAATTCCCATTATCCTAGTGTCCCTGCTGACTTTGAATATACACATCTTGAATTCATTAAGTCCTGTGTTGGTCTAAGAAAGAAAATGAAGGGAATCCTAGCTTACAGATAGAACTGATTCAAGGTTTAAGAAGAGCACAAATTTTCATCCTTGCACAGTACATTCAGATAGAGGATGTAAAGTGCTCTGAACCACTCCAAAAGATGTAGCAACCACCTGTCTTCAGTTCTGGTAGCTGAAACAAGTGAAGTAGGATAGACTTGTCAGGAAGAAGAGGTGAAATGAAAGATCTGATTGCCACAATAAATGTAGAAGGAAAGATTAAGTTTGGTTGGGGTTTGAGAGAACAGATTGAGAAAGCCTCAAACTCATTATTCACCTCCATATTTTTACATGGTTGTGGTGCTTGTGTTTGCCTGAATATTGGGGGTGATTCTGGACTATAGTTTGGGAACTACTTCAGGGCAAGGAGCAGAGGGCACAGTTGATAGGAATGGAGATAATTCAGCCTCATGTCCCTTCTGTTGACTCCTACCCAATATCTATAGTCTGGTTTAAAAGGAAAGACTGCCGAGAAAGCTGCTTATGCAATTGAGCATAGCCTTGAGCATTCACTAAGTTAAAACCTTTTATGGACCTGCAGGAACTCTCTGGGACATGGGAGACTCTGGTGGATTGGAGGCTGACACCATGAAAAGGAAGGCAGGAGAAAATCAAGGAGGATAGAAAACAGTGATAAAGCTAGCTAAGATGTCTTTTCTGGGAACAAATACAGTCAAACTGCAGCAGCAGAGAGAGCAGAAGAGAGGGCAGCTGTAGACATCAATTTTTCATTTTGATGAAACTTTCAAGACATTTCACAGGACCATTTCTTGATCAAGGACCTATGATCCAAAGGAACCACTGTAAGTTACATGGTTGGTGAAAATATACAGATTACAATTACATGACACCTGGTTGAAAAAAGAGGTTGCATTTCAAACAGGTTGTCTCAGCAGGGATACAATCAAGATCTGCCTAGAATCCATTTTATATTTGTGGCATTTGGGAATCAGTCAAATGGTGATTGAAATTTTATTCAAACTCTAGGATGTGGTAATGATGCCACAACCTAACCTTGGTCTAACTGGCCATTATTCAGCATTGAATGATGCTGGTTGACAAATCCTTGTGACATTTCACACAGTTTTATAAAATGGTCTTGAAATCTTAGAATTCCATTGGAGGAAATCTGGTTTCATTGAGTGTTTATATGTACAGAATCTGTATAGAATTAACAAACATACTCAGAACTGTAAGTGGAAAACAATTTCTGAGGACTCTTATTTTTAACAGAGGTATGTTAAATGGGAATGCATTTCACTGGCTTTCAGAGTTCCTTAAATGGAGAATTTCTTACCTTTCTGTGAAATACTAAAGCAACATTAGTGTTGAATTTAACACGAAGAAATTCATCAATGACCTTATAGCTATTAGAGTTGGGAAAAAACCTCTTCTGTTCTCTTCAGTTTGCAATTAGCTCATGGGTGGAAGCTACAAACAAAAGTGCAGAAGTTACAAGCTCAGCTCTGCTGCTGGTCTCTTCTTTTTACTGTCTCCTCTGAAAACAACCAGTTTTTGAGGACTCTGAGTTATGGGTTGGAACCTACTTTTCCAGAGTATTCTGCTCCTATGTAAGTAAGTAACATAAGACTGCTCCTTCTAGCGTTTTAGCATTTGTATGTTCCTGTTTGCAATAAGTTGAGGCTTGTCTGAATTTTACTGCCTGAATTTTACTGCATAAGTATAATAATAGGACAATTCATGCAGGAAACCTCTTCTACTCTTGAACAGATTTACTGTGGTGTAAGAATGGCTTTTTTGGCTTTAATTCCAAATAACATAGGCTTAAAAGAAAAATCAAAACAGGTGTGCCTGAATAAACTCTCAAGAGTTTCATTGATCTATTTGATTAAAATAAATGACTTAACATATACTAAATAAACTGACATGTGCAGACAAGGTTTTTAAAATATGCAGCCCCTCCCTCTCAGAAGTTTGGCGGCAGCAGCAGCAGAACAGGATGATGCCAGCTGGATTACAGTCTGCTTGTATCAGGGCAAAGACAGACAGTGCTTTCTGATGGAGCTGTAACTCTCAAAGGAGTACATAACCCTGGCTGTTGTCTGCTGCTATTGCCTCCACAGCTAGGGTCATAAAAAGGACTAAGATTGATATTTGCCTGGATAACGCTTTTCAAATATTTTATCTGAATAAGGATTGATGAGCATGGTTTGTATTAACCTGGCTGACCTGGTGCTGAGGCAGGTGAGGATGCAAAGCATAAAATCTCTATGACAACATGTGCAAAGGTGGGAGCATCTTGCAGGCCTCACCAATTTCTAAATCAGAATTAATCATCAGTCTAGATGCAAGTCTTCTAAAGCACAGTATTCCTGGGCAAGTTATTTTAGTAGTTTACCTCATACAAATAGGTAAAAGCTACTCTGCTAGGTTACAGTTTTGCAGCATAGCATGCTTTGCAGCCTAAATAGATCTAAGGAATGATCCATTAGCTCATTTTCTGCTTTGCTTAGAAAAATCATGTCATGATGACTTGTTTTGCCTGTGGTCAAGAAGACAAATCAAGATCAAATTATTTAATATGAACTAAACTTCAACTAATTGCATGATCTGTTTAAACTTCTGTTAATGCCAAGGGATTCAGTATAGATGAATCAAACCAAAGGCCTTTTCCAACTATTTTAGATGCAGAAGTACGTGATAAATGTACAACATAGAGGCATCACTTTACCACTACTGGAAATGTGGCCTTATCTCCCTTGGAAAACATCTGTTTGTTGTTACGCAGCTGTGTTTTGGGAAAAGCAACGTTCAGAGCACAGAAATACCAGTTCCATTCAAGGTTCAGGAGCAATTCAATTAAAACAAGTGTTAACTACTGGAATTTATGAAGTGTTTCCTGCCTAATCTTATGAAACATGTGTAATTGCTATGGGTGGTTAAGACTTTAGCTTTATACCTGCCTGGCTCTGCTGATTTAAATAGAGAAGTAACAAATTAGATTTGAGGAAGTGGCTGGAAAACAAAAGGATACAGGTGTCCCGTGCAATGATGCTGAGTTTCCCGGGGCTTTGCTTGTTAGTGCATAGCATATCACCCAAAATTCACAGGAAGAAACCCACAATGATAATAAGCTTTTTGTTTTATTTCAACACTGGGTTGATCAGAAAATTTCCCACAGTTCTTGGCAAACCAAAGTCAATGCCAGATATATTTCCAAATTACTTCTTCAGTGGTTAGTTGTTTAAAAAAAAAAAAAGGGTATGGAGTGATCTATCGTGAGTGCAGAACACACTTGCAGAGACCAGCACGCTCCCCAACATTTACCAACATGCTACAGCAATGTATTACTGAAGAGTGCATTTCTGCTGACAGATTCTTTCCACCACAATTACAGAGAGAATAATGGCTGAGAAAAACCACCCATATGTCCCCATTAACTTTGCAATCTGTCTAATCTGTGTACTTACAAAGCCCTCATCACATCTCAGATATTATGTGATAACAGGGGAGATTAGACAGCCTTCAAAGCTGCAAGAGAAATATGAACGTTGATTCACAGCCATGATTAATTTGGCCAGAACCTCACACTCCTTTAATTTAATTAAGAACATAAATAGCAATCAGAGCAGTGACAAAGCAAGAGAGGGACTGAGCTGGCAGCTGAGGACAACACAGGCTCACCAACAGGTAAAGACACCCATGTGAAATCTGTCAGGCTGCCCAGGGAGTACACCCTGCTGGGGGCAGGTAGGTGATTAATTCTCCATGGGATGAATCCAATTGATTACAGCATTTTAGAAGTGGGACTGTGTTAAGCCAAATGACCATCAAATAATGAATTATTAGAATTAAAGACTAACAATTATAAAAATGGAAATTAACGGATCTGGCAGCTGCCTGTGGTCATGCTATCATCTTGCAGTATGTATGAAACTGTCTGTCAGGAAAAGAGTAAACTGCTTCCAGTGGGCCAAGAGGGAAGACCATACACCGTGACAGCTGCACCCAGCACAAGGCACTGTAGCTTCACACTCTTTTCCCCCTGTGGTAACACATTGATATGCCAATGGCAGCAGGCAGAGCAGCCACAGCCATGCTCATCTGGCCACAAAGGGATATGCTATGCAGTGAGTTAGCTTATTTACAGCTTATTTACGCTTCTTTCAGTGATGAAATCCCTCTTCTCCCTCCTCTGCTGCCAGGACCAGATGTCTTACTTGCACACCCGACTTCTATGGTTCTTGGCTAATGTGGGTTTGCTGCCTGTACAGCCTGTTCTGTTCTACCACGGGTACAACATACATGCAGCCCATGCATCTGTCATGCTGGAGTTGCCTCAGAGGGCCATAATGCAGCCCTTCGGCCAGCAGCCTGCTTCTTGCTCAGCCTGAGCAAAGTAGGTGCTGGCAGTGGGAGGCAGGAATTTCGGTTCTGGCCTGTGCAGAGACTGTGCATGTCCAGAGGCACACCTGCCACCACCTCAGCTTCATTTGCTTTGCAGAAGGTGGTATCATCAGCATATTCTCCAGTGCCTGCAGGAGGGCAACCCCATATCCTATGCTTGTGATCATGTGAACACATTTTGGTGCACTTCTAGTGTGTAAGAGGTAAACTGTCTTCATGTACTACCTACAAAAAATATGGAGAAGAGGAGGTGTTACTAAATCAAATCAGAATTGCCCTTATTCTAAAATTGCATTCTTAATGGAGTCCTCCAATAATTTAAATAACCAGGCTGAAATTTTGGTAATTCACAATTCACTTCACAAGTCCTGGGTGTCTTTGTGTGCACATGGCACAAGCCCCCTGCTTACCTAGCAAGCAGTCCTGAGCAGTTTAAGGTACATATACATCTAAAAGGTTTGAATAGCCTAGGGCATGAATTTACACTGCCTTAATTATCATACATTATCTGTCTGTATTTCCTCTCATGCCCTGTGGCCAATGCAATATAACTAATGACTCTGACACTGCAGGCTTAAGCTACCTCATGCTTACTGCAGAGCAAGGATTTGCCCAGGGCAGACCACATGGGAAAAAAAAGTGCTGTAAATTCACTTATCATATGGTAAATCATGTGAGACTGATCTGGCATAGGTCGACATAAAAGTGTCATGTTTTTCTGCAAGTTTGATTAAATCAATTTATTACCACAATTTAAGTAAAGTTTTCTTTGTACGAGCTAGTAAACAGGAGTTTCGATTTTACAGTTGTGAGCATAATTTCCCAAGAAAGATAAATCAAACCAAACCAAATATACCAACACTTAGACTACAATAAGTAAAATCACAAAGATTTTCGTTACATTACACTTTCTTGTGTAGACAAAGCTTTCAGAGTGCATATATTTATACACATTTACCAAATCTGAGCATCTACAAAAGTCAGCATTTAGGAGAAGGCTGTGCAAACTCTGGGATAGACTCTTCTGTTGGGTTGTTTTTATTTCAGAGCTGTCCCTCCTTTGAGCAAAATGTTGGACTAGATGGTCTCCTGTGACCCCTCCAACCCGAATTAAACTATGAGCCATGATCTGAGCTGGCCACTGAGCCTCTCTCCATAGGCAGTGAACAGCAACAGGCATTTGTAGGGAATGAGGTCTATTTCTTTACAGTATTAGCATGAAATAAGCTTTTTGTGTACTGTGCAATGCTGTTTTTATATCTCTGTTATCAAACGTTTCATTCTCTGAAGGGGAAGCCCTCTTCTATGATCTTCACAGGCTTTCTCTTTCAGTGTTGAGCTATATTCTAATACATCTCACAGTGCTGTCTTGATTATCCAGGTATTATAGATGGTGGCAGAATCCAGGTCAGGACCAACTCTTAGGAAGGCGATGAAGAATGAGCACAGACAGAATTCACTGGTATCTGCAGCATCAACTCACTGGATGGGTTCAGCCTTATAAGCTACATTCATTAGAAAGGATCAGTATGGAAAACTTAAGAACAATTTTGGGGACCAGATACAGGCCACAATGTCATAATTAATTTAGAGCAAGCTGCCCACTTGATCTATATTTGGTCACATTCATCTCAGTTCTTCATGACTAAGTGTTCCATGTATGTCCCCAAAGTGCTATAGGGTCAAGACATAGAAAGAAGGGCTACTTTTATTCATAATGACTATGAAATAAATAATTATATGGGCAGAGAAACTTACAAAATCTAATTTCATGTGATTCACTTGCTAGCTGTCACTCTTTCATATGCTCTTTCTGCGGGTTTTGTAATTTCTAATAATGTGTCTGATAACATCAGATTCCCAGTCTTTAGTCCCTTGGGTTATATAAAGCAGCACCGATCATGAGCAAGCTCTGAATTCTTCTTGTTCTCACTGATATTTGTGAGAAGTAGCCAAAATGAGGTCCTATCATAACCACTTAATTTCTACAGTGTGTCCAACTGGAACAAACTGAAATACTAGAAGACAGTCAGCCCAGCAGGGATGCTGTAAAAGAAGCAATGGAAGTATTAATCCAATGAGTCCTAGACCCCAGTTAGTGTTTTTCCTTGTTTCCTGCACATGACAAAAGGACTCAGAAAATGTGTGGAAAAAAAAGATGTGCAAACTTCAGAACTAAATAATATCTAAGGATCTCTGAGAGAATAAGATTCTACATGATGTCCAGTAAAGGAGTGAACTGATCTGCCTTTTGCTTCTCAGTGGGGTAGTGATAGCTTCTATTAAATCTAGTAAAAAAAAAGCCCGGGACTCTTTTCAATCTGGTCATCATCTGGTGACAGGGATCACACCTGAACTCTCCCGTCTCCCAGACCAGGCTAGTTCCTGCTCCATGTATTAATCCTACTCATATCCAGAATTTTCTGGGGCAGGACTCTCTGGCCTATGACAAAAACATGCCGCGGATTATATTTACCCATGAATGGTAGAGTTTTGTCATATACCAAAGCTCAGAAATATGGCCTGGATCTCTCCTTTATTTGGTGACAATATAACTACAAGGTTATTTTCCTCCAGGCAGTTTGGTAACTTATAGAAATCTTAGTGTTATTTTAGGAGAATAAGTTTGATTTATTTGGCTGAGGCAAATATTATCAAAAGTATAATACGTATTTTAAAAATTATAATATGCTTCTTCCATAGCTGGAAGAAAGAGAAACAATTTGTGGCACACATACATCCATCCATCCATTCATCCATCCATCCATCCACCCATCCAAAACAAAGCTAAAGCAGCAAACTTAGGCTAAATAAAAGTTGGAGAAAAAATGTACTTTATTTAAAATAATTGTGTTAACTCAAGAGAAAAGTGGCATTTCCAACAAAGCCTCAGTAATAGTAAATTTCATCAACAATTTTCAGTAGTTTTGTCTCCTCTTTACCATCTTAACTCTTGCTAAGGAAAAAAATCAGACTAAATTTTTTAACAGACAGATTCACAACAGCTTGTGCATCAGGACGTGTTTGGCAGTATGCGTCTGACAGGAATTTTTCTGCCTCCTAGAAAAGTTCTGCTAAATATTCATGCATTTCCCATTGAAAGAAACCTGATTCTTGGCCAAAATGAAGCTTATTAACAGACAGAAGAGGAGGGGTCCTTCCTCTTTGCTGCACCTCTGATCATTGTAGGTTTTGCATCACACCTGGTCTCTGCAAACAGATGCTCTCAAACCCAAATTAGTCTACTATGCAAGTGATTTATAACTTGAGATATTGCCAATTAATGGCATTATTTGGAAAGGTTGTTTTTAAACTTTTATGTAGAATTCATAATTTGTGGGATTTTTTTCAGCACCATCTGTCTATCAGAGGTGACTGAAAAAACCCAGTCTTTAAAAATGTTCAAAACAGACCATGAATATATTTTTAACACGTTTACTTCTTTTGACAGAGATGTCAAAAATATATTTGCTATTAATGAAAACCAGGAAAAGTTATTAAAAATCTTAATTTGACAACACTTTCAATAATAACTGCTTCATACCCTATTTTTTTTCTGAAACCTTCTTCTAAACAGCCGCAAACACGTTGAGGAGAGTGACCGAGTCCAAGAATGGTTCTGACTTTTTCTGTACTCAGTACCAGCTGCTGCTGAGCTATTTGTGCCTGGGGTCAGGATGGATGTGTTTGGAACAGAGATGGAATGAGTGTTCGTGCGGGTGGGAGCTGTCAGCACCTGCTTCAGAAAGGATGACAGGAGAGTTTGTATCTCTACCCAACCCCTTGCTTAAAGTAGGGGCAGCTCCAAGGTCAGACCAGGCATTGAAGGACTTTATCTAGTTTAGTCTTGAAACTCCCTCAGGATGGAGGGAGGACACACTGTCCCGGCAACCTGCTTAGATGTCTTCATGGGGAAGAAGTCCCTATTCATATCCAGGCCAAACTTTGAACCTTGAACCTCTTCCCTTTCAAGTTGGAGGGGTTTTTGTCATCAAACTAAGCAGCACTGTGAAGAGCCTGGAACCATTTTCTTGAAAGCCTCCCTGTAGGTATTGGATGTGACCTTAGGGTCCTCCTCTCAGGGTTGGTTTTCCCTGAGATTCTCCTCGGGGTTGTTGTTCCCTGAGGTATGTAGGATTTTTGAGCTTTTCTTGCCCAAAAGGTCCAGCACAAGAGCCATAGAAGACAAACAGAGTC
Organism: Cisticola juncidis; assembly: GCA_013400215.1. Lineage (NCBI taxonomy): Eukaryota > Metazoa > Chordata > Aves > Passeriformes > Cisticolidae > Cisticola > Cisticola juncidis. Next base: position 1,498,102 of record VXBR01011332.1, read on the forward strand.
TTCATGTTTCCAAGGTTGTTTATTCTTTCATTGTCTCTTACTTCTTTCTCAGCTCTGCAAGGCGTCCCCAGCAGAGCAGGACATGGCGCAGACTGAGCAGATCAGAGGGTCCCGGACCTTTTGTACTGTTTCCCTACCCAACCACCATCCAAAACGTACTTTTTATTTACAGAATTTGACCAATACTTACTACTTATGTTAACATGTCATTTCTACTCTAAACCAATCCTTGTGATCCAATTCAGCAGAAAATGGGAGACAAGAAAAAGAACAAGGAGGACAGGACCACTCCCCAATTCCTCCATTGTGCCTCTTCAAACCCATATACTAAAAAATCCTAGATTCTACATTCACACTCTGTGATAAACTAACAATTACTTATTTCTCATTCTCTTGGCTTGTGATTCTTCATACAATGTAGGCATTCACTCCCATGGCCAGGGATCAAACCAGTGTCCTCCTGGGCTCTGTGTGGGGCTGGCTGACCCCCTTGTACAGATCCCAGACCCACCCTGTCCGGTCTCCAAACCCTCCAGGGTGACCGGAGGGATGTCCTGGACTCCGACACTCCTGCCAAAGCCATCCCTTGTCCAGCCCAACCAGCCCAGGTATCTCAGACCCTCCACTCCAGCCCAAACCAACCTGGACTGCACTTGCTGCAGTTTATCAGTGATGTCCCTGCACTGGGGAACTCAGTACAGGGCACAGTGTACAGACATAGGGTAACAAGCAAGCACTGAGGGCTGAGGAAGCTGTCTCCTAAGTAACTGACCTGTGGCAAGCCTGTGTGAGATTTCACTTTGCCCCATGTCCCTGCAGCAGCCGCTGCTGCCCATGACTTTCAGTGACAGAAAATAGCTGCACTTCAGCTGTGCCAGGGCAAAGGGGGCTTGATAAACAGCAGTAATGAGAAGCAGAAGAAGACCACGAAACTGTCCTCCTCTGCGTCCCAAGCTGTGGAGGGGGATACGTTCCAGTGGACATGAGGGTTGGAAAACATCAGCTCCTATGTAAAGTACTAAAGTACTTTGGCCATAAACTTCAAAGTGCTTCCCAAAAGGAAGTTGGATTGCTATTCCCATTTTGTAAATCAGGAAGCTGAGGAAAAAGGGAAGGAAGTGTTTTGGCTGAATTGATCTAGCAGCTGCTGGCCTCAGAGCAGGGACCAGCCCCGGCTGCCTCAGGCATGCACTGCACTCCATGGGTTCTCCATGGCAAACTCCCTCTTGGAAATCAGGCTGGTGACATGAGGACAGCAAACTGTGCAGTTCTGTGGCTTCAAAGTACAAGTGTTGGTGAGAAATACCATGAATTAGTCATAATCTTATCAAAAATATTTTATTTATGAAAGTAACAATTATACTATACAACCTATATTGGAAATACATTGAATAATTGCTAGAATAAATACAGGCAATTAATTCAATCTTTTTATAGAATGAGAAGATTTATTTGACATTTGAATGTTAACCCAAGCTTTAACTTACATCATAAATAGTTAAAAAGGCATAGTCAAGTTTTTTTGATTTTTACCGTTTCTCTTGCTTTCTTTTAATACTGTTCTATTTTGTAATCAACATGAATCAACTCTCCAATCATTAACATAATATTAGTATGACTTTCAAGCAATCATGTACCTCAAGATAATCAGACAGTAAGGTAGTGTGTGTGCAGTTCATTCTACAGCAGAATCTATTCATGTCTGCATAAAAAAGAGAAGCTGAAAATGCTTCAAGGTTCTTTAAGCATCATATGCCGATTTCTGCTTTACCACAGTGCTTTTAATACCAGAATGTAAAAAGGGCAGCTGGTCTTTCTGTTGCTCTTTATAAAGTATATTAGGGCTCAATGCCACATTCCTTTGGCTGGTGAAGGACTGCAGAATTTAGTCCTGAATATTATATCTCAAAATCATGGTCCAAAATAAATGACCAAGACCGATTATTAGGCACCAAGGAAGTGATGCATTTGCTAAGGCTTGATGTTTTCTGATAAAAAGATTGGCTTGTTTTCTGGTAGATATGCTGTAGCTAAAAACAAGTTATTGGGCTCAGTACTGGGGTCTGTATTACACTGGATGTCAGAGAAAGTGATGTGTTTATTTTCTGTAAATTGTATGAAGGGTTCTGTGGAAGTTTTATAGTACAACACACACATTTTTAAAGTGTTGATAAGTTTTTCCTTCCATTTTGTTTTAATAAAAACCTGAACTATTTGCTTGGTACTAGCAGATTATGAACAACAATGACCATCAGTGAATTCAATAGCAGTTTCAGGTGCCCAATATTTTTCCAGATCACAAGTTTTTGACTGCTCAGGTCCCATATAAAATCAGTGGGAGGCTTTCCATAGCAATGTCTTTTCCAGTGGCATGGAGGCCTGCCTTGCCTTCTGGTTTATTGTGCATGCCAGGGATATTAAGTTCTCAACAGAGAAGCAAATTTCCCTTTTACAATGTTATCAAAACAAAAAACCCAGATTGCACATATCTACCCCTTTGGCCTTTTTTATGCACAAATATGCTTGTATGCAAAACCTAACACTTTTGGGCCTTTCCTAATAAATGTCTTAAAAGAGCACATTTAAATGCTTTTTCACAGAAATAACCATTCATTAGTTGCAAAAATGCAGAGAGACTTTTTATTCTTTCTGTTGTGAACAATATAATTTCAGCAGAAATTTGGGGGGTGAATGTATGATTTTTTTGTCCCCAAATATATTTTAAAAGGCGAAAGAACAAAATGTCGGGGAGGCAGCTTTTTTTGGCAGATAGTAAAATATAAAATATGTGATTTAAAAAAAAGTTGGCTTAAAAATACACACACACAAATAATACAATAATATAAAAATACAGCTCAGCCAATGGCCTCTTAAAATTTACCTTTGGCATTACATTTGGCAGCCTAAAACAAAAGACCCTTCCTATAAACAGAACTATAAAAAAAGAGAAGTTCATAAATTAGGTTGCAAGGGGTTGTACAGTCCTTTTCTTGATTCTCCAAACTCCCTTTCTTTCTGTCCACACACATAAGCATGACCAGTGAGGTATATAGAACGTAACACTGTCAGGCATATGCACAATAAAAAAGTGCATAAACATAGAAGTTCTCCCCTTTTCTTGTGAACAGGTCGTAACTGTGTGGTTTGCGTCCTTCCCCCCTTAGAAACAAAAAAATCTGGTGTTTTTTTTGTTTTGTTTTTCTCTTTTTTTTTTTTTTTTTTTTCCTTACTTTGGAGGGTTGAAATTTTCTCCTTACTTTGGCAGGATGAAAATGAACCCAGAGGAATATAAGTGTCCTATTCCCAGCAGCAGTGATCCATTTCCCTTGGCAACATATGTCTGATGCCACAGATACTACAAGGTCGTTGGGTTGCTTTACAACTCTGGGTAACTTCCCACGGAAACATCATACGTCTAGCACCATGTCGTAGTGTTGTTGCTCTTTCTTCCGCCTGCCACATTTGTTGATAAGAACCATGTACAAAGTCAAAAGCAAAACCCAGTAACATGCATAGAGTATTGTGCCAATGATGAGAACTGTCTGTTTTGACTCAGAAAATGGCTTTTTTGATTCCTTGTAAATAGTGAAAATTACGCCACCTAGGAGGATTGTAAACCAAATGGAGACTGGAATGAGTCCTATAAAATTAACTACAATGGTTTTCCTTCCTGACGTGCCCCACCCTGCTTTGTTTATCGTGGCAATTGCAAACATCTTTGCTGGCAGTAAACTTGACATGTACAACACTGAGTAGAGTGACATGAAAACCATGACAATGTTGCCCCTAAGGAAGCTGGCAAAGGAAGACTTTATCAGGCCAACTAACTGCACTGTCAACAGGAAGAGGAGAATGTTCCAGATTTTTCCCCTGTAGAAGAGCTGAATGACTGTGGCAATAAGGAAGAAAGGAAAGAATCCAGTGATTACAGCTTCATAGGTCATCCACAAATGGTGCTTGTGGAACCACATGGCGTTATAAAGCCACTCTCTAAAGTAGGATTTGCTCCAGCGGGTCTGCTGATTCAGCCACCTGAGATACTCTATCGGTGTTTCCGTAAGGCACTTGGATCTAGCTGTGTATTTTGTTGCATAGCCCAGACTTAGCACTCTGTTAGTTAGATGCCTGTCATCTCCGAAGCTGCACTGGGAGCCCATAAACTCTTGATTGTACCAGTCTTCCAAAAATTCATGGAGTAAGGAGTTCCTGTACATTCCCAGAGGTCCACTGATGCACTGCACACAGCCAAAGTAGGACTGACAGGCTCTTTCAATGTTAAATGCCATCCAGTATCTCACGCTGCTCAGAAAGGAGATCCAGGAATCATATTTGTTCAAAATCTGCAAAGTAAAAAAAGTTTTCCTTTTAGATGAGCTCTTAAAACAGAAAATGTGCACATTGGATCAATAAGGAACTTGCTGAGACTAGGGCACCATTAGATGAAATGTAGTGGGAACCTCACTTTGGTATCCAAGTCATGGCAAATCCAGGAGCTACACCAACAATTCAGCCAGAACATTGACAGGAAGGGTGAGATGAAACCTTCAAATGTCTGTTTCATTGAGAGGTTCTTTTTCTCCTTGCAACCTTTCTTACTCTCCACCAAGAGCATGAGAAAAGCTGAGCACATGGTCTTTGCTCTACAATTTTGGTATCATAAGGCTGATCCTAGAGATTTAACCCCGATCTCTGTCCCCATATCCAGCATTAGGTCCTCTGAGGAACAACCTCTTCTGTTACCTTATCCTAAGACATATGGTGATACTCCAGTAGAGTCTTCCTCAGGCCCACATAAATATCTCAGTCTTTCTCTTCTGCACAAGCCAACTGCACAACCAGTCTGAACCCTCAGTGGATGCATAAGCGCGTGCAGATGCACAAGTCTGTGGCTTCACAGCCAGGTTCTCAACACATGCCCTGTGCCAGAGGATGTGACAAGTGTGCGTATCTTTGGCCTTCTATAAAGCATTCTATAAAGCACAACTATAAAGCATTACCCTGCAACTAGAAAAAATAGTCTTTTGCTCTGATGGTCCTAGTTTCTGTCAGTTTTAATTCCAGGACATATTAGAAGCAGCGGGACTTCAGAATAGGCTCAAGCCTGGCCCAGATGTATTTGGTATGCTGGAAATGTATTTTGTATGCTGGAAAATGAACTGGGGGGAAAAAAAAAAGCCTTGATTCTGTCACCTTTCCTTACAGAGGACACACGTCCTTCCCAATGCAGATGCTTATGAACCTTCAGTGTCACAGATGAACCTGTACTCACACATGCCTGGAATTTCACATACGTAGGCTGTGTACTCCTGGTTTGTGGTCAGTCTAGAGCTCCAAAGCTATTCAGGTTTCTGTGGGAATCTTAATTTCTGGAGTTCTGAGCCACATGCCTGAAATACCTCTGACTACTTGGGCATTCATTAGCAATTTCTTGCTCATTTACATGGCTCCTTCTCCTCTGTCTCACATAAAAAGCCCAACTGAGTATGGGGGACTAATCTTAAGGCAAACTGAAATATTCATACACATTTCTCTTTATAAATTACAGTGGAAGTAGTTGTGTCAAAAGGAACCAACAGCCTTTTGCTGTAGTAATCAGCCAGACTCAGTAATGCTGAAAATTCTAACACACACAAAGCTGGTCTGACTTGGAAGTTTTCTCTTGCCCTGCCTGACAGAGATGGGAGACCCAGCAATACACAGAGAGTTCACAGTACACAGTGTTTCAAAATTACGTTTATTTCTAACAAATTTGGCTGCCAGTAGCAATATAATTTAAGTACTCGAGGTTGCTGGACATGGCTTTGGGAGACTTGTTCTCAATTCCCTGCTCCCCTACAGCTTTTCTTTTGTACCTTGAGCAAGTAGCTATACCCAAAGACTCAAGGACAGCTATACCCAGAGACACAGTCCTGACAATGCCAGTGCTCCCCTTTTCACATAGAGGGGGCAGAATATTATTTGTTTGCTTGCTATAGATGTTAAAACCATACAGTGCTCACATCCAAAAAGAGTTTCCATTCAATGGATAAGAAGGTTAAGGTATGATGAGATCATCTATAATGGGATCACATATTATATATATATGCATATAGTATATACACATAAATTATATTTAATGCTATTTCAGGCAGAGAAACCTGTTGCAATGCAAACTGTTGCTGAAACACCTCTGTTAATCTGAAAATTGTTGTACTCACCTGCACATCACCTCCAACTCCCCCAACCATTGGATCTTCTTCTAAAACTTTTACCATCTCCACTGATGAGGCTGGATCAAGCATTGTATCTGAATCACAGACCTACAAGTAAGAAAAAACAAGAACAAAAATGGGTTAAGGAGTACACTACAGAAGAAAATAAAAATCCTGCAAGTGGTTATAATGACTCTAAGTAGATATTCTCCTGAATGCAATTAAATCTGACTTTGAAGTCTGGACTGATATTTCTGTTAAAGGTCACTTGTACCAGGCAGCAAGGCGTAGAGCTGCACAAAATACAGAGCTTGTTAAGGCTGTGCACACAAATAATCCTCTGTATCAGCTCCATTTGTTTTACTGGCACACTGGACTGGCTTTCTCGAGTGAGATATGGGGCACTGCAGAGTAAGACAGTGTTTGTGGGCGTGCAGCAGATTCCTGTTGGGCTCTGACATAGAATTTTCCTGCATCAGCCGCATGGTTGGAGCACCCTGGTTAAATGTTTCCCACTGCCATATGAGGGAAAGAGCAAAGAGTTAAATCTCAGGCACTTGTTGTTAAAAAGAAAAAAAAAGTGAAGTAGGAATCTGGGAAGAAACCTAAAAGTTCTTTCACTCACAGAAGGCTTTAGCAATTCATGTAAAATATGTATCTTATATTTCAGAAGAAACTCATTTTTAATTTTAGATGCATGATGTGTTAGTAGTGCAGGGATTTGACATTTGATGTAGAGAAATTATTTGCTATTTTCCTCTGGCATTCTTATTAAAAAATACATAAGGCCAGAAGGCGTGAGTCCCGAAGTTCAGTGCTCCAAAAGACCAAGGCAGAAGTAGATGACACACAAGGCATTTCAACTACACAAACACTCCTAGTCAACTAAACACTGTGTACATTAGGAAATTGGCTTTCCCCTGGAGAGTAGGAGGAGGGCTCAGACAGGCTGGCTGGTCTGTGAGACAGCTGGCATTGCTTTCGTTTGCTCTGAGGAGAATGACTTGGGCTGCAGCCTGTTTAAAACAAGAGGGTGTCTCCTTCTTGCAGTTGCTGCAGCTGAAAGAACTGGCCACATCGTGTGTGAACTCATTTCACAGACACCCAGGAACTGGAGCAGAGACTGTCCCAGAAACACCCCTCTGACCGGCTGAATCACACCCTACAAATTCTCGTACTGCCTCCAGTTTGTCCCTTTATTGCATTTCTGTGACTTCAGACGGGGTCAGTAGGAGCAAGTCAGTAGCTCCACATTAACAGCACATTAAGACAGATTCTACTGTAAATGGGTGTCCTAATTTTGGTGTCCTTTCATGCAAACTTTCAATTCAACCTAAGCCCTCTCACTCCAGGGGAGAGGTAACCTTTATGTCTGCTCTGTGAAGGGGGAGGAGAGCATTGGCACTCTGCTCTGGACCAGACTCAAGAGGAGATGTTACCCAGGACAGCTGGACTGCATAGCTTGGGATGCAGCTGGGACTGTGCCAGCATGCTGCCCTCCATGCTCACTCAGAGGGGCCAAGAGGAGGAGAAAGGTGATGAAAGCTCACATAGCTCTGTCAGGAGAAAAGCCACAAGCATCTCCAGCTCCCACTAACTTGATATATCCATCTCCTCTCCTCAGTGGCCTCATCCCATGGTATCTTTGTCACCCGGCCAAGGTGTGAGTCTGGCTTTCGTGAAAAGCTGTCACCAGTGGCAGCACTGGGTGATAGGGAAAAAAACAATTCTGCTGAAGAGGGGAAACAGTGCCTATACTTTTACTTGGGTCTTCCTGGACAAACCTACATGATTTGCACAGGGAATCTGTAGTTTGCTCAATTCCCAGGATGCTCAGGCAGTGACAGGCATGCCATTCGTTTATTGTGACCATAGGTGGTGGGCTGGGATCAGCTGCTTCCCAGCCCTTCTGCTTTCCCCGCGGCAAGTGTCACTTGAGCAGCTCCCACCCCATCAGATGTATTTACTTATGGCAGAAAGGCCTGCCCGTGAGCCACATCACTAATATATTAGAGATGAAGAATCCTGAAAGCACTGAATTTTTTAACAAAATACCATCACATGTCCTGGGCATGCCAGGACATACACAGTGGGTATGTCTGGGTTTCTGGGACAAATCTAACAAGCCATCATTTTCCATCTGGATGAGGTTTTTGCAGGTGAACAGAGGACACACTCGGAGAAACACAGTCACTTAGGAGCCCAAATAAACACTGACACCTGCCTAGCCAGGGTGTGCCCAGGACAGCCCAAGAGATAATTTGCCATCTTTCCACATAAGGAACGAGTGACCCAAACATCACTGCCTTGGGTCACAGAGTTACACGAAGGGACAGCTGACCTTAAGGGAGCTATTCTGTTACGTGCTATAAGCAGTGACAGTTTATCCCAGCTGCTCTGAGTTCAGACTGCACTGGGCTGTCCACACGGGCACCTCCATCAAGCCAAGATGAATTGCACCCTGGTTACCTCACAACTCTGCACTGAAAATACCTGCCAGCATAACTCCTCCACCTGATTACTTGCACACTCATAAACTCTTCTAGAATGGAAACAAGCCTTCACAGCAGTTTTCAGTACTTAATGAGACACCACTAATGAGTAACAGCTCGTTATCTGCACTGGTCTGACTGTTTATGATTACCTGTTCATAATTCAAGAGTGTCTTGTAAGAACTGTAAGGACTACAATTTTGGGGGTGGGCAGTCCTTTTAAGTGCTTAATCATTGATGCAGACTGCTTAACCCTTGAAATATTGGACAAGCCCAACTCAGGGCTTGTTTAAAGTAATTTACCCTGGGTCATCCCAAAGGACCATTTGAAATATCTCAACCTTTATTCATTCATAAAACTGAGCCACATTTTAGCTGCATATTTTTATGACTCTGCAGTAGCCAGAATCACCAAGGGGCTGCATTTCTACTACAGACATGACTGTAGATGTGACTGTGGCATCAGTCACTACTGCAGACTGTGCTCACAGCAGCACTAGTCCCTGACAAATTCATTAGGACTTCGGAGCCAGGTCAGGAGTGTTAACTGAACAGAAGTATCTCTTCTGTTTTCTGAGTTTATGCTATGACTGTTGAAATAGAAACACTTTTTCCAGGTTCCCTGAAAAATACAAGAGCTGAATTGAGGGAGGAAACTTGCAGTGAATCTGCTTCCTCTCTGCCTTCTTTCTCCTCAATCTGGTATGTCTGTGTGAAGTGATTATAAACCCATGTTAATAAAGAAAATCAGCATTTTTATCCCATCATAGTTCCTCACAGCTCAAAACCAAAGCACAAACAATAGAGAGCTTAAGCCCATTGTTTTGAAAGAATAAATCAGTTTCAGTTTGGGAAGTGGCAGAGGACGGGTTTTAAATCTTGGCTTTAGTCTCCTAACTCCAATAACAGAGCGGTTCCTGGCACTCTTCAGTTTCTGCCCCTCCTGTGCACTCACTGCTCTCAGCACTGCTGCTGGCAGCCTCTCCAGTCCCTGGGACACTGCACGTGGATGCTGTGCTGTGCAGAGCATGAACACACACCCACCCAAGGCTGGGCACAGGCCCCAGAAACACATGTGGCTCAGCCATGCAGCTGCCCTGAGCCAGCAGAGAGCACCTCGCAGAGAGCTGCTGCTCCACTGCAGAGACTGCTGGATGCTCTGAGTGTGGGAGAAGCTGGGAAGAACTGAGGGTGGTTCCTCAGGAAAATCATCTCCTATTCACTGGGATTAGTCAAATGAGCCTTCTTGGCTAGATTTCTAAGGAAGGATCCAGTGTCCAGCCAGAGTATCTGATCCCACCCACCTTCCCCCACACATGACCCCTTCCCCTTCCCACAGTCAGCAGGGCTGTTTGCAGGAGTGAGGAGTGCTTCTATGTAAGTAAGGCAAAAACAGACCATCTTTCAGAGGCTCCAAGGCAGCTGGAAAGAAATGGGCCTCTTCTGCTTTGGAAACAGGGAGAGAGGACCCAGCCTAATTCATTTTTAAGTGAGTAGTGTGTCATAAGGGCCTTAAAGGCCAAGTTGCAGTGAGTGAGGTAATGCAGCTGTGATGAAGCAAAACTCCTTCAGGCTTTAGCTGAAGAAATTTTCTTTCAAATCTACACATTGACCCTTTTACTGAATACTCCACATGGCCTTCAAAGCCTTTAAAATACATCCCCATCTTTTTTACAGACTTCAACACTTCTCCAAGATATTCCCTGGTGAGACGAAATTCCTGTCTGTATCTTCATATATGGGGCTGCTAACAAAGTCACAAAATACTGCCTTACCCAAGACCTTCACATACAGGACTGGAGATGGGGCTTTCAGGAGGTCACTGGCTTTGTCCAAAGGAAAATCATTTGGATGAGGGGGCAGTACTGAAGACAGGGAAAGGATTTCAGATTTCTCCAGTAGCTGGTGCACAGATTTAAAACAGTCACAGTGAAACTGGCCATTTTAAAAGGTAGCAAAATACCCTTTTAACGGTCAAGCTGTTTCCAAACAGACTGAAAGGAGCACTGTGTTCATCAGGGACTAGGATGGCCTCTAACATGCTGCACAAAATATACAAAAGCTGCTTTCTTTCAAAGTGTGTTTGAATTGGCACTGACCTGGTGCTCTAATACCTACCTGTACATAATCCACGCTTCTCCCCAGTGCTTTGAATGCTGTGTACATTACTTCTCTTTTTCCACCCCATTTCTGCATGATGCAAACACTTTTGTTGGACAGGACCAGCTGAGATACATGTTGCATGCTCTCTCTGTGAGACTCCTCTGTCTCACCCGGACCTTTGTTGTGGAAGTTATTACTCCAGATATAAGTGGCACAACTGTCCCTACCCATGATTTCAGTGAAAATGTCCATCATGTAAACGTCATCTTCTGAGTTCCCATCAATGACCATAACAACTTTAATTCCAGGGTAGGTCAATCTTTTTACAGAAAGTAAACATTTTCTTAAGTAGTCAGGATCCTCTTGATAGGCAGCAATACAAAGGGCAACTGTTTTGTTCAGTTTGATTGGAGTCTCTAGCGACCGTTTCATTTTCCTGTGCTCTAGGTAGGCAAACAGGCTTTGGATGATGAGATGTGATGCCAGGATAGCACCATAGAGTCCAAAGGAGAAGTAGTAGTTGTCTGTTTGGATGAACTGGTAGCCCACAATGTAAGCAGCAGTGATTCCCAGCAGGAGGGATACCCCAAAGAGTGTGGTTCCAAGTATTCTCAGGATACATATAAACCTCTCACAATACATCTGTAAAAAAGTAGAGAAACCATTAGCAGAGCCACCACTTGCTGATATAAGACTTCATAAGGGGTGCACGTGGCTGCAACACAGATCTCAGCATCAACAGATACACCCTGAACTTCTGGCTCACAGACTCACTGCCTCACTTTGCTCAACTGAACATCCTTTGCAGTACTTCCTCCATGTAAAGTATGACCCAAACAGACTTAATGTAGCAGAGATGTTTTCTGCTATTCACAGTGCCCTCACAGAAGGTGCTATTTGTATCAGGGTCTTATTTTGGCAGCCTGGGCTGGTTGGATAAGACACTGTCATATTATCCTGAGGAGGTTGGAGAAGGGGTTTTTGGGCCACCACTCACTTAATATAGTCACAGGAGAGGGGAACAGCTGAATGTCTGGGCAGCCTCTCCTCATCCCCCATCCATGTCACAACTGCATCCCACCCTAGATTGTTTCTGTCGCTTAGTTGTGTTCGCAAAAATATTGGAAAGACATACTTAAAACAGATGCCTGAATGTATTTATAATTTTTTAAACAGATGTCTGACTATATTAATAATTTATATTTATATAATCAGACATCTGCTTTAAACTATCTTCTCAATACCATTGCAAAAATGTATTATTCATATAGTTGTGTATGGAGATACATGCACACGTGAGCATGTGTGTATAGGGGCTAAAGCTTAACTGAGATTAAGTCTGTGACAAAAATATGCATAAATTTAACAGAGCCAACACTCCACCCTGGACTCAGAAATTAACTAGGACATCAGCTGATTCTGACCATTTCTACATATTTAGGTTACCTGGCTGTAAAAGCTTCTAACCTAAACTCTGGGCTATGGAGCAACTGGCTGGCATGGAGGGTGCTCTGGCATTCTCAAAACAAACAGTATAGGCAGGGAGGCAGGGGGAATCTATTGGTACCTAAATGCCTTTTCTGACAATCACACTACCCACTTTATGCAACAGCTTTCTCAGAATTGTAAGAAGTTAATGACAACATTTTCTGTCAACAGATGCATTTTATGTGAAGGACATAAAATAGATAATGTCTGTTTAAGGCTAACCCAGCAAGTGTATTGCAAGTCAATAAAGCTCATGCTTGAATATTTTGCTGAATTGGGTCCTCTCAGAGTAATAGATTTAATATTTGTGTTTCTTGCTATTATTCATATTTTCCCTACTGCTATCATCTCACTCATCTGCTGCTCATATTTGTTTGGCCAAAGCTGAAGCTGGAACAGGGCTTCCTTACATCATATATGTTTTTAACTCTTCCTTGAAAAATTACTACCAAGATGCAGCAGCATAGCTGTCATCAATTATATACAGGTCTGAAAAGTTATATGCTTGGAAGAAAAAAGTCAGCACAGAATCACTTACAACATAAAAATAAACTAGGCAAGCATGAAGTTTGAGGTTACAAAGAGTTTGTCTTTTTCCACTGGCTATTTAGGGTCTTAAATTTCAAGACAGGAGGAAGCCTCTTACATGTATATTTGGAGGCACTATTAAAGAAATTGGACCCTATCTCTTGGACTTCCTTGAATACTTAAGGCTGGGCTCTGACAGGTGTTGTAATCATCCACCAGCAAAAGGGACCCTCCCTGTTCTGGCCTGTCTGAAAATCTTTCACAGCAGGGGTCATAAAGATGCCTAATAAAAGACAACTTATGCTTACCACCACTGTAGGTGGAAATCAGAGCCCAAAACAGACTTGCTTTAGAAAACAGATTAAGTAATGGATCCCCTCTAGATTACCTCAAAGCAAAAGAGCCTGTGTGTTTACTAATCCCTCAAGTATGCAAAATGTCACAAACATCAAGGTAAATGTCTCATTAATGGTGCACTTGTACTCTGCTTTCTCATTTGGGGTCCTAAAGTCTGCTTACATTAATAATTATGTGGCTGAAATAAACAGGATTTACAATAATATCTGAAGTGGCTACATTTGAATGACTATATAATGTAGCAGGCATCTTTTACATTGATTTGCTATTGTTTTGCTCTACCTGTGAAGTGCTTCTGCACAAAAGAAAAAAAAAAAACACTAATTCTTTGATTTTGTTATTACAGTACAGATCCTCTTCATTGCAAAAATCCAGTCTTTCAAGACCAAGAAATTAATTTCTGGTGTTAATAAAACAACATTTCTTTTTTCCTTTCACTGTCAACCTTAGGAAAATAAACAGTGTTTTGATCTAAATTACTGGCTTTCATCAAAGGAACTTTCCCCTTTGTATGTGCAATTGAGGGTTTTATGTATAGCCTTTTAATTGACTGAATCTCAGGGGAACTGGAAAAGTTGCTCAATATTCTCAAGATTTAACACAAGGTATTGATAGCTTGCCCAGCAGAAATGATCTTTATCAACTTTAACAGGCCCAAACAATGGCAAACAAGCCAAAAACTCTCCACCCATCTCTAATAATTAAGCCAAGAAGTTAAAAGGAAATGATGCTTGTACAAGTCTGGGACCATAAATGAACTGCTGAGTCAAATACTAATACTGAGGCTAGGCAGCAGCTGCATCAGAGACTTTCAGATCAGACAGTGCTGTTAAAAGCATGTAGCCTGGCCTCACACAGTAAAATGTAGTAATTCTATCCTGCAATTTGGGCACCTAAATCCCTTACAGGCACCTTCACCTAACCCCATGCTGCTGAACTCAGTATGAGTTTTACACAGCCTCTGGCAGGCAGACCCAAGGTTTGCATGCACAAGGTGAGTGAATGGAGAGAGCCTTCAAAGTTTACTGCTGAGCAGTTTGTTGTCATGATGTTGCAGCTCTTTCCTTTTAGGGATGGAGCTGAGCAGTGCTCACCAGCCCTTCTAGCAGAACTGAAACATAAAATCCTACCTATGCTACATCCTAATGCTGTGTAGGCTGCTGCTGATTCACAAAGCAGTGCCAGGTACATATGTGCCTTGTAGTGACTGCACAGTAGCAGGCAAGGAGTGCCTTTCTTTGGAGGCTCCTATGAAGAAGCATGACCAAGAAATGAGCACATGCACATACTTGACATCAGAGTGCACCTGGTGAATTGTTTGGCATTGTGTCTCTTGGCATCCTGATAAAGCCAAATATATATACAAAAAGAGTATTTCTACTTTGGGATGAAGGTGAATTTACATTGTTATTAACAACTGGCATAACTAAAAGTTGTAGTATTCTAATAATGCTTTCATGAAAAACATCAGGTTAATAAATGACTGATACCTACAAGGTACATCAAATTATTGGGGTATTATTAACTGTAGCACTAGAGATCACATTCCTTTCTCAGACTGAATAATGCCTTAGATCTCAAATTAGAAGGACATAGCAAAATAGGTTTCAGTTTTCTCTATTCTGAAAAATATTTAGGCTAGCATTTACTGTAGCTATGGTACATAGATCTAACTTTTATAAGATCTAGACACTTGACTGAAACTGAGCAGGTTCTTATGTCCTGTTTTGAACTGAGTCTTTACTCAGCAAAGAACACAGGTGAGCTCCAGAGTAAAGTGCCAATTCCTCCTCCTAAATCCTGCGGCAAAGTTTATCCACATGGCTATTAATCAGCTTTCATGCCTCTCTGAGAGCAACAGGGCCTGAAGATAGTTCATCCCTTTACAAAGTCAGGAGGCAAAGAGAAAGAAGAAGCTTATTTTGTTACTAATACTGAATGGGGCAAATATTTATCCAGAAAATGAACGTGCACTGATGCCAGAAGATATCAATATTATCTGCAGCCTGTTCAATTCTGCACCCCCTGTTGTGTAGCTCCTACGAGGACAAAGGAAGCAATCAGGTGGTGCCTGGCATCTATTGATACAGGACATGGAACTGGTAACAGGGGTCAAACTGAAGCCAGGTTTGCTTGTAACACATGGGATGCATGTCACTACATCATCTCTTTCAGAAATCTCCTCTCATGTGCAACACTCAAACATTGCCACATAGTAATTATGGGTAGATTTTCCTCAGAAGATTAAAAACCAAAAGAGGGAGACACAAAAAGTTTGTACCTAACGTGTAATGATTTGAAAGGTTGGTTGAAAGAATTAGCACTTATTAATTCCAAACATCTGAAGACATTTAGAAAAACCCTAATCATAAGTTGCAAAAGCCAATATCTATCCAGGAGGCAGTAATGAAAGTTCGATCACAAACGTGCTCGTTTTTGTCCCTGTACTGGGCCTGGCTGAGATGGAATTATTTTTTCCCATCGCCCTCCAAGTGCTTTACTTTGTATTGGTAGCTGGGAAGGTGTTGAGAACACAGCAGTGCTTTGGCTACTGCTGAGCTGTGCTCCCACAGCATCCAGGATGTCTCTCCAACATTTTCTCCCACATCAATATGCTATGGGTGGGCAAGGTCCTGGGAGGGAATATAACCAGGACAGCTGACCCAAAGTGACCAAAGGGATATTCCATACCATATGATATCTGCTCAGACACAAAAGCTAAAAGGAGGAAGGGGAAGCATTTGTTGTGACATTGTTCTTCAGTGCTGAAGCCCTACTTCCAGGGAAGTGGCTGAATCACCTGCTGATGAGAAGTTGAGGATAAATCTTTTGTTTTCCTTTGCTTCATGCACAGTCTCTCTTTTATTAAGTTGTCTTTATCTCAACATACTTGGAGTTATCCCCTCTTATTTTCTGCATCTACATCCTGCTGAGGATGAGAGTGATAGCTGGGAGGGCACCATGCAGCCAGCCAGGGCCAACCCACCACAGTCCTCTTCACTTTTGTAGGTTACAAAGAGTTGTGCCTCTCTCTAGACATCAAGGGCTGTGGTCACATCAGCAAATACTGCAATACCACACAAACAGACCTGCAAAGAGGAACACTTGATGCTGACGGCCTAACTCCACCCTCCATACATTTTTGTGCTTTACTCTGAACTAAGTATAATGAAACCCAATGGACTAAAAACCCAAAAAGTGTCTTCCAGAGGTACACATAGTAATTAGTTTCATTCAAGAGGAATCCAATTTGGATGTCCGGTTATTGCTTTGCAATAGAAACTCAAACAATTTCATTGAAGGGGAGACACTTGTAGCAGCAGCTTCAATAGCACCTACTCACTGAAAATAAATTGATAATACAAATCAACCTCACAGTATAAGATCTGCAGATCAGATTTGTCTGGAACCTTTGATGAAACCAGAAGTGCTGAGCACAGAAAACCTTTGGAAACATCTCATTTTTATATGCCTATATGGAAGCTGAATTCTTGAATATCTATTCAACCTTAGTGCTGAGGCTTTGAATTCAGCAAAGCATGTAAGTGTCATTAAAGATAAGCGTGCACTTAGGTATTTTGCTGAAGAGGGAAATCAGTGGATAATTTTTCTTGCAGTTCTGTAGTAAAGGCACAAAAAATCTTCCTCTGAAAAGCTGCTATTTCTGTGACACTTGAGATAAAAATGCAGGTATGTTTTTGACAAATTTATTGAAGAGATTAACCTCCCTTATGAAGGTTGTTGGATACGTCAATACTTAACCACTGCATTTCTTACATTAGGCAATCCAAGAGTGGATCAGGGCCTAGACAATTTGAATTTGCTTCCTAGTGTTGTCATTCCCTATTTGGTGACCTTAGATAAGTGAATTCACCTCTTTCTGTCACAGCTTCCTCACCTGTAAAATGGGAATCATGATCATACAAGAAAATTTTGGAGGTCTATAAAACCCTTCAAAGGCTTAGGCAGCTCTTTTTAGTGCTATATGAGATCCACCTGTTCTCCAGTTCCATATAACTGTTTTTAGTCAAAAAACTCCAACAAAACCAACACACTCCTTGCTATTTTCCTTGCCTGTATTCACCTGAAGGTAGTCTGTGAGGATTTGTCTGTAGCAAACGTACAACTTACTCAGCAGGATGCCTGAGATCAGTGAGGTGGGCACCATAAAAGCCAGCACATATGGCTTTAAATTCATACAGCCACCAAGGACTGTTTTGCACACAACCAAAGGAAGAATGTAATCTTTATAAGCCTTAATACCCACTTCCTTACTTATGAGAATAACAGCACTGACTGCCACAGAGCAGCTGTCTCAGTGACACGAGTGTGTCTGAGTGCACGTGTGAGTGCCTGCACACACTGTATCTGGGCCGTACACAAACACAGTCCCTGGGAGTACATGGTGTTTGAGGCTCACAATTTCTCAGACAATATTTAGATTCCTTATTAGCCGTATTTTGGTGGCAAATGAAATCATGTATCATTGGAGGTCAAATGATTCTAGGAACATATTAATCACAAGCATAAGATAGCTGTCCAGACTCTCTCTTCTACTCTACAGCCTGCAGAGAGGAAAGTTATGCTCTATCTGTACAACTTTATTACAGCACAATTACCATATTTGGTACTTTTGGTTATAAATAACTTCCAGATTTTGTTATGCTATTGATCTTCTGGAAAGGGGTCACATAAGACTAAAGTTATCTCTGAGGTTAAATTAAAAGTAAATAACAGGATTGCTGATTATGGCAAACTATCTGTATGCACAGGCCTTGATCAGCAATCAAGAATCTCCTATTTGTTCAGTGTATGTTTCCCACTAAACTGCCGAAATTCAATCTCTTACAGGTTTGAGTAACCAGCATGGAATGAATTCTATGGCTGCAGTTTGGCAGGTTGGATTTGACCCTAATGTACACAATAATACACTAGTTGTTAAATTTTTAAAAAAAGAAAAGAAAAACAAAACCAACCAAAAAATTCCCCAAACAATTGCTCCAAGAAACAAAACAAGAAGTAAATCATGTGTTTGTATTCTGATATTTTGGATTGTGGTTAAACAAAAAATCTAGTTTAGAAATGTTTTCTCGTTGCTGGTTATAAAGTCCATGGATGCTTTTGGCACAAACCTATTTCACGCTTTAATCCAGCAAATAAACAATTATCTGGGCTACACAGATTACTATCTTGTAATTTGTTTTTAAAGCACAGGTCACACCTTGTTTGACTAAGTCCCACTACACTGAAAGAAGGAATACTTTACTGCTCTATACACTAATCTTGAATAGCAAAAGATGAAGCTAATGTGCTTTCATGCACAAATATGAAGAGCTGACTTTTTTCCTGGTGAACTTGCCTGGAAAACTCCACTGAATCCAATAGAGCTGTTCTTCCTACTGGGAAAACCTTGACCTAGGTTTTTCTACACTTGGATGCAGGACAAGAAGGATTTACTACCTTTATCTAGTCCTCAGAAGAACGCCCAAGGCACCCATGTTACACACAATGTGTGCTTTCAAAAAAGTGCGTGGGTGCCAATGGAAAAATGATCCCGAAGGCAGAAGACTGTGCAGCCGAGTGAAACATGGAGCAGCAGCTATGGCCTAAGAGATGTGGGGTCACTGCAGCCCTACAGAATCACAGAACTCTTAGGGTTGGAAGGGACCTGTGAAGATCGTGGAGTCCAACTCCCCTGCCCAGGTTTGGTCACCTAGAGCAGGTGACAAGAACGGGTCAGGTGGGTTTGGAATGTCTCCAGAGAGCGAGAGTCCCTGACCTCCCTTGGACAGCCTGTTTGTGCCCTGCCATCCTCAAAGTGAAGAAGTTCTTCCTCCTGTTGAAATGAAACTTGTGTTTTAGTTTAAGGCCACTGCTCCTCGTCCTGTATCTGGGCACCACTGAAAAGTAGTCTGCCACTGGAAAGTGGTCTGGCACTGAAGAGAGTCTGGCACAATCCTCTTGGCACCCGCCTTTGAGATATTTATATGCATTAATGAGATCTCCTCTCCGTCTTCTCTAGACTAAGACAATGCCCATCAGAAGTGCGGTACTACAATGGGGTCCTCTCGGGACAGGGAANTCGGGAAGCCGCCCTGCCCTCCCTCCCGCGCTGCGCGGCGCCCGGGCGGCTCGGCAGCGCTGTCCAGGCAGGACGTCAGCCCCACGCCCGCCGCCTCGCCTGCCTTCCCTCAGCCCCAGCCCTCCCTCCGCTCCTGTCGCGTCCCCGCCCGGCCCCGGGTGCAAAGGCGAGGGGCGGCCGGAGAGAATCCGGACTGGGCTCTGAGCAGGTCTCGCCTTCCCCGCTGCGTTCGGCGGAGCGGCTGCCCAGCCTGTGCTCGATTTTATTCTAATTTCAGAGAGTTTATGGGGCCGTTGGCGCTTTTTTTTTTTTTTTTTTTTTGTTTTGTTTTTTTTTTTCCCGCTCTTTGAGTTTNCTGCCCAGGTTTGGTCACCTAGAGCAGGTGACAAGAACGGGTCAGGTGGGTTTGGAATGTCTCCAGAGAGCGAGAGTCCCTGACCTCCCTTGGACAGCCTGTTTGTGCCCTGCCATCCTCAAAGTGAAGAAGTTCTTCCTCCTGTTGAAATGAAACTTGTGTTTTAGTTTAAGGCCACTGCTCCTCGTCCTGTATCTGGGCACCACTGAAAAGTAGTCTGCCACTGGAAAGTGGTCTGGCACTGAAGAGAGTCTGGCACAATCCTCTTGGCACCCGCCTTTGAGATATTTATATGCATTAATGAGATCTCCTCTCCGTCTTCTCTAGACTAAGACAATGCCCATCAGAAGTGCGGTACTACAATGGGGTCCTCTCGGGACAGGGAAATGGGATAAATTCTCTCCCAAGGGCCCACGCCCCCTTCTGCCAGCATCGCTACGGAGTCTGGCGAGGCTCTGGCGAGCTGGCTCTCGGCCGTGTCCAAGGGACACGAACCGCGGCTCCGAGAGGTGCCGGGCACAGGGCTCTGCAGCCGGGCGGGAGGCGCCGGCCCGCACGGGCCGCGGGCTGCACACGGAGCGGGGGAACCCCG